>JAKFHU010001079.1:0-60555 GCA_023783475.1 Daubentonia madagascariensis | reverse complement strand
AAAAAAAAAGTGAAGAACTCAGGAAACAGAAAATCACAGTGAAATCACCCCCAAAAGAAATCTTAGTTCCTCAGCGCGATACCAAGCAAATGAAATGGTAAATGACAGAAAGGAGTTTCATTTATGGATTAAAGAAAGCTCAATGAAATTCAGAGAAAATTGAATCCCAGCACAAAGAACCACAAGAAAATGCAAAAATGAAAAAAAATTTCTAAAGAAATAGAATATTATGGAAAAATCAAATAGAAATTCTAGAAATGAAAGAGGCCACTCAGATTTACAAATATAGTGAAAGCCTTAAAAATAGGCTGGATCACACAAAGGAAAGAACTCAGAGCTGGAAAATACTCCTATGTGCAAAATAATCAGTCAAAGGGAAAGAAACAGAAAACAGAGGCGTTAACAAAGCATACAAAACGTGGGTTATTAAGAGGCCAAAGTAGATCAAGGCATCCCTGATAGAGAGGAAAAATTGCGTGGGCTGAAAATCATTTGAAGAATAATAGAGGAATTTCCATGGCTTAGCCAGAAATCTCGATATCCAAGTACAAAGCACACAGGACTCCCGGGAGATTCAATGTGAAAGGCATTCACCACCACAAATTTTTAGACTGACAAATAAAACACAAAAAGGCACTCCTCAGAGCAGTGAGGCAAAAGAGCAAGTAACCTAAAAAGGGAAGGCTATCAAAAAAATTGCAGATTCTCACTGAACCTTGCAAGCCAGGGGGACTGGGGACCCATCCTCACTCTTCTAAAACAAATATGGCCACCATAATTCTTTATACCACCAAACTAAGCTTCTCAATGATGAGAAATAAAAACTTTTCCCAGACAGCAATCACTGATAAAAATTGCAAAGTCCAGACCGGCCCTGCAAGAAGTACTTATACCTGCATTGTACACAAAACCAGCACAACAGACACCCACCACGTAAACTACATAAGCTAAAACTCCAGAATCCAATTTCACAATGCTCAAGAGGTAAAACAGAACAAGAGATTACCAACAGAATAACGAAATCTCCTGCAAGTATCAATTCTCTCAATAACTGTGAATGGCTTGAATTGCCCACGAAGACACATAAGCTAGCTGAATGGATTAAATAATACAAGCCAAGATCTGCTGTCCCAGGAACCTCTTACCCAAGAACCATTCAGACTCAAGGTGAAAGGATGGAATAACAATTTTCCCAGGCAAATGGAAACCAAAATAATCTGAGTAGCCAATCCTTATTTCAGGTGATATAACTTTAAAGCAAAAAGTAGAAAGACAAAGATGGTCCTATATAGGGTGAGGCAAATCATACAAAGAGATGACATCCTAAATATGTTGCCACCCACACAGGATGTCCGATACATAAAGCAAATACTGCTTGTCCTAGGCAACAAATAAATAGCAATACCATAATGCAGGGACCTCAACAACCCACTGAAAAACTGACAGACCCCCAAACAAAAATAGCAAAGAAACAACGGACCTGAACAGACTGTAGAACTTTGGGGCAACAGACATCCAGAAACTCCCCCAAAAAACATGGTAAGTTTTGTCACCTGGAAATCTCTCTAAATAGACAATCCTGCACAAACAGACTCAACAATTCAAAAAAATAGATCATACCAGTACTTTCAGCCCAGCAGATAAATTAGAAATCAATTTCACAGAAACTCACATCTTCACAAAAACAGGGAATTAAACAATCTGTTGCTGAATGCTGTTGGGTCAGGAGGAGATTCAAATGGAAATCAAAGATTCTTTGAACTGAATGATAATGAGGATACAAGTTATCAAAGTCTGTGGGATCACACAAAAGAGTACTGGAGAGAAAATTATCACCTTAGTGCTCACATCCAAAAGACAGAAAGGTCACAAATTAGTAAACTAATGAATCATTTAAGGAAATGGAAAAGGAAGAGAAAGCAATCCTAAAGCCAGCAGAAGAAAAGAAATAACCAAGTTCAGAGCAGAATTAAATGAAATTCAGAACAAAAGAACAATACAGAACATTAATAAAATGAAAAGTTGGTTCTTTGAAAAGATAAACAAAATAGACAGGCCACTTGCCAGGTTGACCAGAAGCAGAAAGGAAAGGACTCTAATAAGCTCCCTTAGAAATAAAAAAAGGAGAGGTCACAACTGTTATCTCGGAAATACAAAACATTGTCTTTGAATACTACAAGAATCTCTATGCCCAAAAACATGAAAACGTAGAGGAAATGGACAAATTCTTAGAAACACACTACCTCCCTAGGCCCAATCAGAAAGAAATAGAATTTCTAAACAGACCAATATCAAGCACCAAAATTGAAGCTGTAATAAAAAAATCTTTCAACAAAAAGTAGCCCTGGATCAGATGGGTTCACACCTGAATTCTACCAAACCTACAAAGAGGAAATGGTGCCTGTACTGCAGAAATTATTTGAAAACTTCGAGAAACATGGAATCCTCCCAAACTCATTCTCCAAAACCAATATCACATTTATATCAAAGCCAGGAAAGGACACAACAAGAATAGAAAACTACAGACCAGTATCCCTTGTGAATATAGATGTGAAAATTCTCAATAAAATCCTAGCAAACTGAATTCAAGTGTACATCAAAAAAATAATTCAACACAATCAGGTGGGCTCATTCCCAAGATGCAGGGATGGTTCAACATACGCAAATCTAAAATTATTCACCACATAAATAAACAAGAAAAGATTATATGATCCTTACAATAGATGACAAAAGGCTTTTGACAAATCCAACACCCTTTAATGACAAGAACCTTAACAATATAGGCATAGAGGCTCATACCTCAAAATTTTTAAAGCCATATATGATAAACCCACAGCCAACATCATACTGAATGGGGAAAAATTGAAAGCATTCCCCCTTAAAACTGGAACCAGACAAGGTTGCCCACTATCTCCACTTTTATTCAACATAGTGCTGGAAGTCCTTACCAGAGAAATCAGACAAGAGAGAGGAATCAGGGGTGTCCAAATAGGGGCAGAAGAGGTCATATTTTTCACTCTTCATGGATGATATGATATTGTATCTAGAAAACCCCAAAGATTCAACCAAGAGATTATTGGAATTGATAAATGAATTCAGCAAAGTCTCAGGATGCGAAATCAATGCACACAAATCAATAGCCTTCATATATGCCAATAACAGTCAGCCAAGACACAAATCAAAGATGCAATAACTTTCACAATAACACCAAGAAAATTAAATATTTAGGAACATATCTTACTAAGGAAGTGAAAGACCTATATAGAGAAAATTAGAACACTGAGAAAAGAAATCACAAAGGATGTAAGCAGATTGAAAACCCTACCATGCTCTTGGATAGGCAGAATCAACGTTGTTAAATGTCTTTGCTACCTAAAGTGATTTACAGAATCAATGCAGTCCCTATCAAAATACCAACATCATTTTTTGCTGATCTAGAAAAAATAATTCTACGCTTCATGTGGAACCAGAGAAGACCCTGTCTAGCCAAAGCACTCTTAAGCAAAAAGAACAAATTAGGAGATGTCAATCTACCAGTCTTCAAACTATACAACAAGGCTCTAGTAACCAAAACAGCATGGTACTGGCACAAGAACATAAACTAATGGAACAAATGTAAAACCATCCTCATACTGTCATCTGATCTTTAACAAAATCCACAAAAACATACACTGGGTAAAATATTCCCTATTTAATAAATGGTGCTGGGAAAACTGGATGGCCACATGTAGAAGACTGAACTGGATTCACACCTCTCACCTTTCACAAAAATCAACTCACGATGGATAAGAGGCTTAAACCTAAGACGTGAAACCATAAGAATTCTAGAAGGAAACATTGGAAAAACTCTTATGGACATTGGCCTAGGTAAAGAATTCATGAAGAAGACCACCAAAGTAATCACAGAAGCAACAAAAATAAATAAATGGGACCTGATCAAATTAAAAAGCTTCTGCACAGCCAAGGGAAGTATCACTGGAGTGAACAGACAACAACGGGAGAAAATATTTGCATGCTACATCTGATAAAGAGCTGACAACCAGAATCTATACAGAACTTAGGAAAATCAACAAGAGAAAAATTAAACAACCCCATTAAAAAATGGGCAAAGGACATGAACAGAAACTTTTCAAAAGAAGACAGAATAATGGCCTGCAAACATGTAAAAATTGCTCAACTTCTCTAATCATCAGGGAAATGCAAATCAAAACCACAGTGAGATATCACTTAACTCCAGTGAGATAGGCTCATATCAAAAAGTCCCAAAACAACAAATGTTGGTGGGGATATGGATAGATAGGAACACTCACACACTTTTGGTGGGACTGAATATTAGTACAACCTCTAGGGAAAGTAATACAGAGATACCTCAAAAAACTAAAAGTAGAACTACCATTTGATCCAGCAATCCCACTACTGGGTATTTACCCAAAGGAACAAAAGACACTCTATAATAAAGACATCTGCACGTGAAGGTTTATAGCAGCACAATTCACAACTGCCAAGATGTGGAAACAATCCAGGTGCCCATCAATACATGAGTGGATTAATAAAATGTGGTATATGTGTACCATGGGGTATTACTCATCATTAAAAAACAACGGTGAATTTACACATTTGGTATTATCCCGGATGGAGCTAGAGCCCATTCTTGGAAGCAAAGTATCACAAGAATGGAAAAACAAACACCACTGGTACTCACTATCAAATTGGTACTAAATGATCAATACTTATGTCACAAATGGCAATAACATTCATCAGGGGCCAGGCAGGCAGGAGGGGGCTGGAGGGGATGGGAAAACTCTCACTGAACGGGTGCAGGGCACACTGTTTCAGGTATGTCAACGATTGTAGACTGACATGGGCAGTGCATGGGCAATATATATAACCAAAGTGTTGTACCCCCATAATATTCTCATATAAAAGGGGAAAAAAAAGGAAAAAGGAGTAAAGGAAGAATCAATTATGTAGATGTCCATCAGTAGTTGGAAGAATGTTTCAATGATTGATCTTGTCTTGTCTCTGCTCTGCAACTGGGAAGATAAGCTTGTATTCAACATTATTAGTGTGGAATTGAATAGACTTTAGTTTTAGAAGCTAGACTGAGCCTGCATACCTAAACTTTTAATTCGCATATCCTGTTTATGGAAGGCCAGCAAAGAATTTCCTTATGAATGATCTGTATAGGCAGTTCTTGAAGATGCCTAAGGCCATTTACCTTTCCATGGGGATCTGGCTAATGCACAATGTCAGTAACCGCTATTCATTTGTAAGTGGGTGTTACATGACTCAGCCTCTAAGCTTGACCTTTCCTTTTGCATAAGGAATTGGGAGATGGTCCTGAGATTTTTGTTTTTGTTTACTATCCAAATAAATAAACCTGTAAGATAGAGATAATAATTCCTCTTCATCACCACAAAAAGAATCCTGGTACACATTAGTAGTCTCTTCCATTTCTCCCATCCACTCAGTCTCTATCAACCGCTTATCTATTAATATTTTCTGTCTCTATGGATTTGCCTATTCTGGACATTTCATAAAAGTTGAATCATACAATATGTGGTCTTTTGTGATTGGCTTCTTTCACTTACCATAATGTTTTCAAGATTCATCCATGTTGTAGCATGTATTAGTATTTCATTCATTTTATTGCTGAATAGTGTTCCCTTACATGGATATTGTTCCATTATATGGATATGAATTTTATTTATGTATTGATCAGTTGATGGATGTTTGGGTTGTTTATGCATTTTTACTACTATGAATAGTTTTTGTCTCAACACATATTTTCATTCCTTTTGGGAATATACCTGTGAGTGGAATATGAATTATATGATAACTCTATGTTTAACATTTTGAGGAATAGCCAAACTGTTTTCCAAAGTGGCTGCACCATTTTATATTACTAGCTGCAATGTATTTATGTCTTTCTAATAATTTTTCCATTTCATCTAGGTTGTCTAATTTGTTGGCATACAGGTGTTCATAGCATTCCCTTATAATCCTTTTAATTTCTGTAAAATTGATGGTAATGTTTCTTCTTTCATTCCTGATTTTAGTAAGTTGAATCTTCTCTTTTTTTTCTTTGTCACTCTAGTTAAGTTTTGTCAATTTTGCTGATATTTTTGAAGAATTGGCATTTGGTTTCATTGATTTCCTTATTATTTTTCTATTCCCTATGTCATTTATTTGTATTCTAGTATTTACTTTATCTTTCCTTTTGTTGCTTTGGGTTTAGTTTGCTCTTCTTTTTCTACCTTCTAGGGTAGAAGGTTAAGTTGTTGATCTGATACCTTTCTTCTTTTTTAATATAGATATTTATAGCTATAAATTTCCTTGTAAGCGCTGCTTGACTGTATCCCATGTTTTGGTATGTTGTGTTTTTATTTTCATTCATCTCAAAATGTTTTTCTAATTTCTCTTGTGTTTCCTCTTTGACCCATTGGCTATTCAGAAGTGTGTTGTTTAATTTCAACATATTTGAGAATCTCCCAAATTTCTTTCTGCTATTGATTTTTAATTAAAATCCATTGTAGTCAAAAATATATTTTGAATAATTTCAATTTGTTTAAATTATTGAGGCTTTTTTATGCCTTAATGTGTCTCTCATAATGAAAGTTCTGTGGGCACTTGAGAAAAATGTGTATTTTGCTGATGTTGGATGGAGAGTTCTGTAGATTTCTGATAGATCTAGATGTTTATGGTATTGTTCAAATCTTCTATTTCCTTGTTGACCTTATATTTAGCTGTTCTATTATTGAAAGTGAGATATTGGAGTCTTCAGTAATATATTGTTGAGTTGTTCATTTCTCCTTTCAATTCTGTCAATTTTTGCCTCATGTTATTTGGAGGCTGTATTTGGAGGTGCATATGTGTTTATAATTGTTATATCTTCTTAATGAATTTACCCTTTTATCATTATAAAATGTATTTTTTTGTCTCTAATAACAATTTTTGCTTTAATGTCTATTTTATATAGTATTAGTACAGGCACTCCAGCTCTCTTTTTGTTACTATTTGCATAGTATATATCTTTTCCATCCTCCTACTTCCAACATATTTGTGTCTTTGAATCTGAAGTGTGTTTCTTATAGACAGCATATAGTTGGATTATGTTTCTTATTCATTATCTAACAATCTCTCCCTTTTGATTATAGGTTTTAATCTATTTACATTTAATGTAAGTAAGGATAAGGTAAGACTTATATTTGTCATATTGCTATTTGTTTTCTTTACACTTTTTGTCTTTTGTTGTTCTGTTCCTCCATTACTGCCTTTTTTATGTTGAATAGATATTTTCTACGGTGTCATTTTAATCCCTTGTTGTTTCTTGTCTCTATTTTTTCAGTCATTTTCTTAGTGCTTCTTGTGAGGATTATAATTGACATTTTAACTTAGAACAATCTAACTTGAATTAATATCAACTTAATTTCAATAATATATAAATACTTTGTTCCAATATAGCTCCATTCCTTCCCTTGTTCTTTATGCTATTATTATCATACATATTACATCTTTAAAAATTATATGCCTATCAACACAGATTTACAATTATTGTTTTATACAGTTATCTTTTATATCATATTGGAGAAGAAAAGTATTACAAAGAAAAATAACTGTCTTACTGTCTTTTATATATACCTATGTATTTACCTTTATTGGTGATCTTTATTTCTTCACATAGATTTGAGTTAGTGTCTAGTGTCCTTTTATTTCAGCCTAAAGAATTCCCTTTAGCTTTTTTTTTTTTTTTTTTTGTGGAGCAGGTCTGCTAGTGACAAATTTTCTCAGTTTTTGTTTATCTGGGAATGTTGTAATTTCTCCTTTGTTTTGAAGGGTATTTTTTTCTGGATATAGAATTCTTGGTTAATAAATATTTTCTTTCAGCACCTTTAATATGTCATCCCACTTCCTTCTGGACTCAGTGGTTTCTGATGAGAAGTCAACTGCTAATTTTATTGAGGATTTCTTGTATGTACTAAGTTGTTTTTCTCTTGCTGCTTTTAAGATGCTTTCTTTGTCTTCATGTTTTGATAGTTTTAATATGATGTGTCAAATTCTGTATCTCTTGATCTTTATCATACTTAGAGTTTGTTGACCTTCTTAGACTTGTAGATTTTTTCATTAAATTTGGGAAGATTTTTTGGGGGGCAGCATTATTTCTTCAAATATTCTTTCTGTCCTTTTCTTCTTTCTTTCCTCTGGATCTCCTCTTACAAATATATTTGTATGTTTGATGGTGTCCCACAGACCTATAATGCTCTGTTCATTTTTCTTCATTCTTTTTTCTTTCTGTTTCTCAGACTGTATAATTTCAATTAATTTATTGTATTGTTTTCCTATGGTTGCTGTAATACATTACCACAAGATTGGTGGCTTAAGCAACAGAAATTTATTTTCTCACAGTTCTGGAGGCCAGAAATCTGAAATCAAGGTGTTGGCAGGACCATGCTTCCTCTCGAAGCTCTAGGGGAGAATCCATTTCTTATCTCTTCCAGCTTCTGGTGGCTGCTGACATTCTTTGACTTGAGCCTGCATCATTCCAATCTCTGCCTCCAACTTCACATCACCTTCTCATGTGTGTGTGTGTTTTGAATCTCTCTAACTCTCTCTTATAAGGACTCTTGTGATGTAATTTAAGGCCCAAAAGATGATCTCCTCATCTCAAGATCCTTAACTTAATCACATCAGCAAAGACCCATTATCCAAATAAAATAACAGTTACAGCTTTTAGAGATTAGGACGTGGACATTTTTGGGGAGCCATTATCAGCCTACCATACCTATCTTTAATTCATTGATTATGTTTCTGCCAATTTAAGTCTGCTATTAAGTCCCTCTATTGAATTTTTCATTTCAGTTATAACACTTTTCAACTCCAGAATATCTATTTGGGTCTATTTTTAATGTTTGTATCTTTATTGATATTCTCCATTTGGTGAGACAGTGTTCTGATAATTTTCTTTAACTCTTTAGATATGGTTTCCTGTAGCACTTTTAACTTATAATATTTATAATAGCTGATTTAACATCTTTGTTTATTGAGTCCAATATTTTGGCTTCCTTGGGGACAATTTCTACTGACTACTTTTTTCCCCCTGTGTGTGGGCTATACTTTTCCTATTTCTTTAACTAACTCATGATTTGTTGTTGAAAGCTGGACATTTTACATAATATAATGTGGCAATTCTGAAAATTGGACTTCCCCTGCCACACAAGGTTTGTTGTTCTGTTGCTGTTTTGTTGTTAGTGATGATGATAATGATGTTGTTTTTGTTATTCTTTGTTTAGTGAGTTTCCTTAACTAATTATGTGAAGTCTTCATTCACTGTGAAGTGCAGCCACTGCAGTCTTGCTCAGTTAGCTCAATGGTTAGCTAATAATTTGACAGAGATTTCAAATTCTTTGAACCAATAAGCCTATCAACCTTTGCTGAGGGGGCTGTGTTTGAACTTTGGGGCATATCTTCAATGTTCTGGCATACAGCTGACAATTTGGTCTTAGTTTTCACTTACTACTTGTGCAAAGCCTCATGGCCAGCCAGAAGTGATATATTAGGGTATTCTCAGGTCCTTCCTGTGCATGCACACAACCATGAACATGTCCATAGTCTTGAAGATTCCTAGAAATATGTTGGAGTTTTTCAAAGCCCACTGTGGCCATCTCATTACATGGATTTTCTTAAGTATTTAGGCTAGCCTCTCATTTGATCTAACTAATATCACTGCCTTAGGCAGCTACAATGTTAACCAATTGCCACCGATTGATTTGGCTGACTTCAACAAATGCCTTGGGAATAAAGATTTGCTTACTGAGCCTGAGCTCTGAATCAGGTCAAATAATTACAAGCCCTGTGAATGGGGCTTTTTCTGGGGAAGTTTTTGACAGGTCAAATAGTGAAAATTTTCTGGGGATGGGGCTTTATGAGAAACTTCAAACCCAGTCTGTTAGGCTGCTTGTTTTCACAGCATTGTTGCAAAGCCACTGGTTTTCAAGGCTTCCGTAGAGACCATGATGTGACTCGTGTGCCCTGGCAAGGTGACAGACCTGATCAAATAAGTCCTTCAAAAGGCTTATTTCTTGAAAGACCTATGAAATTCCTTGAAAGAAGGGTGGGCAAAACACCAAGGATTGTGGAATGGCAAGGCTATAATTGAGTTCTTCTCCCTCTCAATTATGATCAACTATCTGGAATATTCCATCAAGATCAAACTGCACCAAAGAAAGTGTCAGAGCTGCACATGTCATCCATTTATACAAGAGAGCCCATGGACTTTGTTTGTTCAAGTCCACAGAAATAGAACTTTCCATTGAAAATGCAACCCAATCCTTCTCCTCTTTGCCAAGTCCACCCACAAGTCTATGAAAACCATAAAATATGTTTTCTCTGTGTGTGTGTGTGTGTGTGTACATCTGTGAGTGAAATGTCGGAATTAAATCATATTTGGGTAAATGTGTAACTTTGTTTCCATGAGAAATTCAGCCTATACTTTCTTTGTTGCCATTTGGCAAAATAAAAGATAATATTTAATTTTTCTTTGGTACAAGTCAGTGATGTAGGTCATAGCCAAGGGCAGCAGGAGCTGTCTTCAGATAAGGAAGGATGCCACATAGAAGAGGTTGCTGAGGGTTTCTATATAGATTCAGGGAGTATAACAAGAAAGAGTCATGCAAAGTCAGAGCAACCTACCGGGAAAAGATTTCAGTTCAGTTTAAGAATATAGCTTTCTCCCACACTGAACTGTCCAGTGTTGTAACATGGTGGGGCAAGAAATGACAGCCTCTTTCCAGGGCTACTACACAGGGATTGTATGTAGGTTTTGAGAGCAAGATATAAGAATTATCTTCTGAATCTAAGGTTCTTTGTTCCTATGTACTGGGAAAAGGACACCTTATTCAAAAAGTGGTGTAGGAAAATTGGATAGCCACATGCAGAATAATGAAACTGGACTAATATCTCTCACAATATACATAAATTAACTCAAGATGGATTAAAGATGCAAATGTGAGACCTGAAACTATAAAAATCCTAGAAGAAAACCTAATAAAAACTCTTCTGGACATAGGCCTATGCAAAGAATTTATGACCAAGTCCACAAAAGCAAATGTGACAAAACCAAAAATAGACAAATGGGACTTAATTAAACTAAAAAGCTTCTGGACAGCCAAAGAAATAATTAACAAGCAGATAACTTACACAATGGGAGAAAATATTTGCAAGCTATGCATCTGACAAAGGGCTAATATCCAGAATCTACAATGAACTCAAACAACTCAGCAAAAAAACCCAAATAAGACCCTTAAAAACTTGGGAAATGACACCAACAGACATTTTTGAAAAGAAGATATACAAATGGACAAAAAACATATGAAAAAATGCTCAACATCACTAGTCATCAGAGAAATGCAAATGAAAACCACAAGGAGATCCCAATTTAATCCACTCAGAATGGCCATTATTACAAAGTCAGAAAACAATGGAAGTTGGCATGAATATGGTGAAAAAGAAATGCTTATACAGTGTTGGTGGGAATGTAAATTAGTACAACCTCTATGGAAAACAGTATGTATATTCCTCAAAGAACTAAAAGTAGACCTACCATTCAATGAAGCTACTGGGTATCTACACAAAGGAAAAGAAGTCATTATATCAAAAATATACCTGAATTCTTATGTTTATCACAGCAAAGTTCACAACAGCAAAGATATAGAATTAACCTAAGTGCCCATCAACTGTGATTGGTTAAAGAAAACGTGATACACTCACACACACACGCACACACCATGGAATACTACTCAGCCATAAAAAGAATGAAATAATGTCTTTTGCAACAACTTGGATGGAGCTGGAGGTCATTATCCTAAATGAAGTAAATCAGGAATGGAAAATCAAATACTGCATGTTGTCATTTATAAGTGCTAGCTAAACTACGGATATGCCTGGTCATACAGAGTGGCATAGTGGGCACTGGAGACTCAAAAGGGTTGGAGATGTGGGGATGAGGGATGAAAAAGTACCTATTGGGTACAAAGTACACTATTCAAGTGACAGGTACATTAAAAGCCCAGACATCACCAGTATACAATATATCCATGTAACAAAACTCCACTAAATCTATTAACCCCCCCAAATCTATTAAAATATAAATAAATAATCAAAGAAATAAATAATTTAAAAAAACAACCAAAACAACAAAGCCTCTTATCTACTTTCCTCAACCTCTTCACATTCCTGAGATTTTTAGGGTTTTTTGTTTTGTTTTGTTTTGTTTTCAATTTTTAATTTTTAATATTTTTTATTCCAGAATATTATGGGGTAAAAATATTGAGGTTACATATATTGCCTGTATGATGACCGAGTCATAACTACAAACGTGCTCATCCCCCACCAGTGCATACCGCACCCATCAGGTGTGAATTTACCTTCCCTTCCTCCCCCCTCCCTCCTGCCTGACACCAAATGATTGCTACTTGCATATGTGCACATAAGAGTTGGTCAATCAGTACCAATGATTGAACAATGAGTGTTGATCAATGAGTACACGTGGTGCTTGTTTTTCCATTCTTGAGATACTTCACTCAAAAGAATGGGCTCTAGCACCATCCAGGATAATACAAGAGGTGTTAGTTCACCACTGTTTTTTGTGGTTGAGTAGTACTCCATGGTATACATATACCACATTTAATTAATCCCCTCATATATTGATCGGCACTTGGGTTGTTTCCACATCTTTGCAACTGTGAATTGTGCTGCTATAAACATTCAAGAGCAGATGTCTTTATTATAGGATGACTTTTTTCCTCGGGGTAGATACCCAGAAGTGGGATTGCTGGATCAAAAAGTAGTTCTACTTTTAGTTCTTTGAGGTATCTCCATATTACTTTGCATAGAGGTTGTAGTAGCTTGCAGTACCACCAGCAGTACATGAGTGTTCCTATCTCTCCACATCCATGCCAACATTTGTTGTTTTGGGACTTTTTGATAAAAGCCATTCTCACTGGAGTTAAATATCTCATTGTGGTTTTAATTTGCATTTCCCTGATGATTAGAGATGTTGAGCATTTTTTCATGTGTTTCTTGGCCATTATTCCATCTTCTTTTGAAAAGTTTCTGTGCATGTCCTTTGCCCATTTTCTAATGGTATTCTTTGATTTTTTCTTACTGATATTCCTGAGTTCTATATAGATTCTAGTTATCTGCCATTTAGTGGATGTACAGCTTGCAAGTATTTTCTCCCATTCTGTAGGTTGTCTATTCATTCTAGCAATAGTTTCTTTGGCTGGGCAGAAGCTTTTTAATCTGATCAGATCCCATTTGTTTATTTTTGTTGTTGTGATTGCTTTTGGGGTCTTTTTCATAAATTCTTTGCCTAGGCTGCTGACTATAAGAGTTTTTCCAATATTTTCTTCTAGAATTCTTATGGCTTCATGTCTTAGGTTTAAGTCCATTATCCGTGGTGAGTTGATTTTTGTGAGAGGTGAGAGATGTAGATCCTGTTTCAGTCTTCTACGTGTGGTTATCCAATTTTCCAAGCAACATTTATTGAATAAGTATTCTTTTCCCCAGACTATGTTTTTGTCTGCTTTGCCAAAGATCAGATGGCTATATGAGGATGGTTGTATGTCTGGGTTCTCAGTCCTGTTCCATTGGTCTATGTCTATGTTCTTTTGCCAATACTATGCTGTTTTGGTTACTATAGCCTTGTAGTATTGCTTGAAGTCTGGTAGATTGATGCCTCCAAATTTGTTCTTTTTGCTTAAGGTTGCCTTGTCTGTAAGGAGTCTTCTCTGATTCCATACAAAGTGTAGAATTATTTTTTCTACATCTGTGAAAAATGCTGTTGGTATTTTGATAGGGATTGCATTGAATCTGTAGATCACTTTGGGTAGAATAAATATTTTAACAATGTTGATTCTGCCAATCCATTAGCATGGTATAGTTTTCCATCTGTTTGCATCCTCTGCTATTTCCTTCTTCAGTGTTTCATAGTTCTCTTAGAGATCCTCACCTCCTTAGTTAATATATTCCTAGTATTTATTTCTTTGTTGCTTTGTGTAAGGTATGGGTCTTGATTTGGTTCTCAGTTTGACTGTTGTTGGTGTATACGAGTTCTACTGATTTGTGTGTGTTGATTTTGTATCCCAAGACTTTGCTGAACTTATTTATCAATTCCAGTAATCTCATGGAAGAGTTTTTGGGGTTTTCTAGATATCAGGTCATATCATCTGCAAAGAGTGATATTTTGACCTCTTCTGGTCCCACATGATGCCCTTGATTTCCTTCCCTTGTCTGATAGCTCTAGCTAGGACTTCCAGCTCTATGTTGAATAGAATCGTTGCTAGGGACCATCCTTGTTGGTTACAGTTCTAAGGGAATGCTTCAATCTTTCCCTGTCAGTATGATGTTGGCCGTGTGTTTGTCGTATATGGCTTTTACAATTTTGAGGTAAGTCCCATCTGTGCCTATTTTGTTAAGTATTCTTAACATAAAAGGGTGCTGAATTTTGTCAAATGCTTTTTCTGCATCTATTGAGAGGATCATATGGTGTTTGTTTTTACTTTTATTTATGTGATGGATTACGTTTATAGATTTGTGTATGTTGAACCATCCCTGCATCTCTGGAATGAAGCCCACTTGCTCGTGATGGATTATTTTTTTGTTGAGGTACTGAATTCGGTTTGCTAGTATTTTATTGAGAATATTTGTTTTTGTTGTTGTTGTTGTTTATTTCAGATTTATGGGTACAACATTTGGCTATATAATTTGCCATGCACTGCCCATGTCGAGCTACATCGTGGTCACCCCAACTGTGCTCCCCCAATCCATTCAGTGAGATTTTTCCCATCCCTAACTTTCCCCCCCTCCCGCCTCCCCACCCCCTGAGAATATATTGCCCTGTGTGTAAGGTTGATCAGTTAGTATCATTTGATGGTGAGTACCAGTGGTGCTTGTGTTTTCATTCCTGTGACACTTCGCTTTGAAGAATGGGTTCTAGCTCCAACCAGGATAATACCCACGTGTTAATTACATATGTTCTTATTGCTGAGTAATACTCCATGGTATACATATACCATATTTTATATCCACCGTGTTATTGATGGGCACCTGGTTGTTCACATCTTGCACTGTGATTGTGTGCTATAAACATTCGTGGCAGATGTCTTATTATAAAATGTCTTTTTTTTCCTTTGGGTAAATACCCAGTAGTGGGATTGCTGGGTCAAATGGTAATTCTACTTTTAATTCTTTGAGGTATCTCCATATTACTTTCCATAGAGGTTGTACTAATTTGCAGTCCCACCAGCAGTGTACGAGTGTTCCTATCTGTCCACATCCCCACCAACATTTGTTATTTGGGGATTTTTTGATATGAGCCAATCTCACTGGAGTTAAGTGATATCTCATTGTGGTTTTGATTTGCATTTGCCTGATGATTAGAGAAGTTGAGCAATTTCTTATATGTTTGCTGGCCATTTTTCTGTCTTCCTTGGAAAAGTTTCTGTTCATGTCCTTTGCCCATTTTTTGATAGGGTTGTTTGATTTTTTCTTGTTGATTTTCCTAAGTTCTGTATAGATTCTGGTTATCAGCCCTTTATCAGATGTGTAGCATGCAAATATTTTCTCCCATTCTGTAGGTTGTCGGTTCACTCTAGTGATAGTTTCCTTGGCTGTGCAGAAGCTTTTTAATTTGATCAGGTCCCATGTATTTATTTTTGTTGCTGCTGTGATTGCTTTGGGGGTCTTCTTCATAAATTCTTTGCCTAGGCCAATGTCCATAAGAGATTGTCCAACGTTTTCTTCAAGAATTCTTATGGTTTCACGTCTTAGGTTTAGATCTTTTATCCATTGTGAGTTGATTTTTGTGAGAGTCAGGTGACTGTATGAGGTTGGATTTATATTTGGGTTCTCAGTCCTGTTCCATTGGTCTACGTCTCTGTTCTTGTGCCAATACCATGCAGTTTTGGTTACTATAGCCTTGTAACATAGTCTGAAGTCTGGTAGATAGATGCCTCCCAATTTGTTCTTTTTGCTTAAGATTGCTTTGGCTAGACGGGGACTTCTCTGGTTCCACACAAAGTGTAGAATTATTTTTTCTAGATCAGCAAAAAATGATGTTGGTATTTTGATAGGGATTGCATTGATTATGTAAATCAATTTTGGTAGCAAAACCATTTTTACTATGTTGACTCTGTTTATCCAAGAGCATGGTAGGGTTTTCCATCTATTTACATCCTCTGCAATTTCTTTTCTCAGTGTTTCATAATTCTCTCTGTATAGGTCTTTGACGTCCTTAGTTAGATATGTTCCTAAATATTTAATTTATTCTGGTGCTATTGTGAAAGGTATTGCGTCTTTAATTTGTTTCTCGGCTTGACTGTTATTAGCATATATGAACACTATGGATTTGTGTGTATTAATTTTGTATCCTGAGACTTTGCTGAATTCATTTATCAATTCAAGTAATCTCTTGGTTGAATCTTTGGGATTTTCTATGTATAATATCATATCATCTGTGAATAGTGAAAGTTTGACCTCTTCTGCCCCTATCTGGATGCCCCCGATTCCTCTGTCTTGTCTAATTGCTGTGGCCAGGACTTCCAGCACTATGTTGAAAAGAAGTGGAGATAGTGGGTAAATTTGTCTGGTTCCAGTTTTAAGGTGGAATGCTTTCAATTTTTCCCCATTCAGTATGATATTGGCTGTTGGTTTATCATATATGGCTTTAATAGTTTCGAGGTATGAGCCATCTTTGCCTATATTGTTAAGAGTTCTTATCATAAAAGGATGCTGGATTTTGTCAAAAGCCTTTTCTGCATCTATTGAAAGGATCATATAATCTTTGTCCTTGCTTTTATTTATATGGTGAATTACATTCATAGATTTGCATATGTTGAACCATCCCTGCATCTCGGGAATGAAGCCCACCTGATTGTGATGAATTATTTTTTTGATGTACATTTGGATTCGGTTTGCAAGGATTTTATTGAGAATTTTTGCATCTATATTCCTAAGGGATATTGGTCTGTAGTTTTCTTTTTTTGTTGTGTCCTTTCCTGGCTTTGGTATCAAGGTGACATTGGCTTCATAGGATGAGTTTGGGAGGACTCCATCCTTCTGGATATTTTCAAATAATTTCTTCAGTATAGGCACCAGTTCTTCTTTGTAGGCTTGGTAGAATTCAGGTGTGAACCCATCTGGTCCAGGAGTTTTTTTTGTTGGAAGATTTTTTATTACTGCTTCAATTTCGGTGCTTGATATTGGTCTGTTTAGAAATTCTGTTTCTTGCTGGTTGAGCCTAGGGAGGTAGTGTGTTTCTAAGAATTTGTCTATTTCCTCCACGTTTTTGTGTTTGTGGGTATAGAGGTTTTTGTAGTATTAGAAGATGATGTTTTCTATTTCCATGGTATCAGTTGTGACTTCTCCTTTTTCATTTCTAATTGAACTTATCAGAGTCCTTTCCTTTATGCTTCTGGTCAACCTGGCGAGTGACCTGTCTATTTTGTTTATCTTTTCAAAGAACCAACTTTTCGTTTTATTAATCTTCTGTATTGTTCTTTTGTTCTCGATTTCATTTAATTCTGCTCTGATCTTGGTTATTTCTTTTCTTTTGCTGGCTTTAGAATTGCTTTGCTCTTCCTTTTCCATTTCCGTAAGATCATTCATTAGGTTACTGATTTGTGACCTTTCTGTCTTTTGGATGTGGGCATTTAAGGCAATAAGTTTTCCTCTCAGGACTGCTTTTGCTGTATCCCACAGATTTTGATAACTTGTGTCCCCATTATCATTTATTTCGAAGAATCTTTTGATTTCCATTTGAATCTCCTCCTTGACCCAACAGTCATTCAGCAACAGATTGTTTAATTTCCATGTTTTTGTTGAAGATGTGAGTTTCTGTTGAAATTGATTTCTAATTTTATTCTGCTGTGGCCTGAAAAGATACATGGTATGACTTCTATTTTTTTGAATTTGTTGAGATCTGTTTTGTGGCCTAGGATGTGGTCAGCTTTAGAGAAAGTTCCATGAGCTGATGAGAAGAATGTATATTCAGTGTTATTTGGGTGGAGTGTTCTGTAGATATCTGTTAGGCCCAAATGTTTGAGAGTCCTGTTTAGGTCTTTTGTTTCTCTATTTGTTTTTTGTTTGGAGGATCTGTCCAGTTCTGTCAGTGGGGTGTTGAAGTCCCCTGCTATTATGGCATTGCTGTTTATTATGTTGTCTAGATCTAGCAGTATTTGCTTTATGTACCTGGGCACTCCTGTGTTGGGTACATAAATGATCAGGATTGTTAAATCCTCTTGTAAGATTTTTCCCTTCACTGCTATATAGTGTCCATTTTTGATCTTCTTTACTTTTGTTCCTTTAAAGTTTATATCATCTGAAATAAGGATGGCTACTCTGGATTTCTTTTGGTTTCCATTGGCCTGGAAAATTGTATTCCATCCTTTCACCTTGAGTCTGAATGCGTCTTTGTGTGTAAGATGTGTTTCCTGAAGACAACAGATACTTGGCTTATATTTTTTAATCCATTCAGCCAGCCTATGTCTCTTCAATGGGCAATTCAAGCCATTTACATTTATTGAGAGAATTGATATTTGGGGTAAATTTCTGATTATTCTATTGGGTGTTGTCTTTTGTTTTACCTCTTGCATCATTGTGGAATCTGGTTTCTGGGGTTTTAGCTTTTGTGTAGTTTTACATAGGTGGGTGTCTGTTGCGCTGGTTAGTGTATAATGCAGGTCTAAGCACTTCTTGCAAGGCCGATCTGGATTTTGCAAATTCTATCAGTGATTGCTTATCTGGAAAGGTCTTTATTTCTACCTCGTATAAGAAGCTTAGTTTGGCAGGATACAGAATTCTGGGTTGGCTTTTGTTTTGTTTTAGGAGACTGATGATGTCTCCCCATTCCCTTCTGGCTTGTAAGGTTTCAGCTGAGAAATCTGCAGTTAATCTGATGGATTTCCCTTTGTAGGTTACCTGCTCTTTTTGTCTTACAGCTCTGAGGAGTGCCTCTTTTGTGTTTACTTTGGTCATTCTAATAATTATGTGGCGTGGTGAATGCCTTTTCACGTTGACTCTCCCAGGAGTCCTGTGTGCTTCTTGTACTTGGATATCGAGATTTCTGGCTAAGCCATGGAAATTTTCCTCTACTATTCCTTCAAATAGATTTTCCAGCCCATGCGAATTTTCTTCCTCTCCCTCAGGGATGCCTATGATCCTTATGTTTGGCCTCTTTACATAATCCCATATTTCTTGTATGCTTTTTTCATGCCTCTCGTTTTTGTGTTCTTTCTCTTCAACTGTTTTATTTAGCGCATAGGAGTCATATTCTAGCTCTGAAATTCTTTCCTCTGCATGGTCCAGCCTATTATTAAGGCTTTCCACTGTGTTTTGTAGATCCTTGAATGCTTCTTTCATTCCTAGGGTTTCTATTTGATTTTTCTGTAATATTTTTATTTCTTTGGAGAATTTTTCATTCATTTCTAGCATTTTTCTTGTGGTTTCTATGTGCTGGGATTCAATTTTCTCTTGAATTTCATTGAGCTTTCTTATAATCCATAAACAAAATTCCTCTTCTGTCAGTCTACCCATTTCATTTGAGTTGGTATCCATTGCTGAGGAACTGATGGTTTCCTTTGGAGGTGACTTTTCACTCTGATTTTTCATGTTCCCTGAGTTCTTTCGTGGGTTTTTTCTCATCTGGCCTCTTGGTCAAGAGCTAGCGGTGTTAGAGCTAGTTTATGGCTGTGTCTCCAGGCCCACAATTTTCGTTCCTTGGCAGAGCCAGGGAGAGAAATAGTGGCCTATATTGCCTTAGGTGTATTTTAGCAAGTTTGGTGGATCTTGAGTTATCTCTGGCCTGTGGTCTTCTCCTCTTCCCAGTGGAGTGTGGTGAGAATGACCTCCCAGCTTGGGCTCTAAGCTGGTGAATAGTACTTGAGGATATGAGTCCACAGCTCCCTATTAGCTAGGTATTCTGTTATGTCCGTGACAGACTCTGATCCCCCAGTTGGGGTATGCGAAAGCTGCGTGCTTTGAGAGGGGCCTTGTAGCTCCTAGGGGTTACTTTGACCCTGCTCCTCCTGAGGTGCAGGTAGAAACACAATTTCTTTTGGCTGCAGTGTGAGAGCTGAATTGGGAAAATTCTACACAGCTCAGAGGTTGCTTATCTAGCCACGTGTGTCTGCC
Organism: Daubentonia madagascariensis; assembly: GCA_023783475.1. NCBI lineage: Eukaryota > Metazoa > Chordata > Mammalia > Primates > Daubentoniidae > Daubentonia > Daubentonia madagascariensis. Next base: position 40,368 of record JAKFHU010001079.1, on the reverse strand, counting down.
CTTCTGATGTGCATCTCCGCGTGATACTGGTTGATAGGGGGGTCTACAATAGTGCACCCCTTTTCCACCATTACACCCCAAGGTGAGGCAGGTGGCTGTCTCTATCTCCAGCAGTCTGCACCAGGGGTATGTTCCCATGGGGAGGGGGGAATAGTGGCCACTGGAAGTGCTCTTGGATGGCTTGAAATTCCCTAATGGAGTGGGCAGGGTTATGGGGAGCTGCTTTGGTTCAGCCTGTGGCTCTTGAGGTATTTGGTTGTCATGGGAACCAGCAGTTATACCAAATGAGTCATATAGCCAGCAACCTTCAAAATGACCAATCTCTGGGGTACAGGAGGGCTGGGCTGGGACCTGAAGGGCGGGCACTAGGACCAGCACATAGTGGACTTGTCAGAGCTGGGGTAGCAGAACCAGATGGATGAGCTGCAAACTGTTTCCAATACCCAAAGGTCCCGCCGCTACAGTTCCGGGATCTCATCCCACCTGGAACCCATGGATGTAGCTATCCCTGGCCACCAAAGGCAAAACCTGTCTCACCCCAGCAGATGAGCCCCCGGCCGGGGCGGGGCAGAGCTAGAGACATGGCTCACAGCTCCACATGGGCGGCTTTAAAGATGGCTGCCGCCGCCAGCCTGGCGCACAGCCGGGCTCGGATCGCGCCAGGAGTGCAGATTTTCTCCACGGGCAGCTGTTAGCAACCTCTAAGGGCGTGTCCCACTCTTGGTTAAACTCCTGGGCCCAGTCCCGCTGACTTCTAGTGGCACAGTGCCGGCCTGCGGGTTCCCGCACACTGTCCCAGGAAGCTGTATCTCCGCTGTGTCCCTGCCCAGTTCCCAGTTTTTCCCCAGCCATCAGCAGTCTCTGTATATTTCAGCTGGGAGTTGTGTTTGGCTCTCACAATTGTCTCCTCTCCACTAGGTATGCTGTCTCGCACCACCACTTTGCCCCAACTCTGGGCTTGTCCCTGCCTGAGTTGATGGGGAGGTGTATAACCGCTTGGGGGACAGGTCACGCCGCGCCAACCTGGCGAGCGCGTCCTTCCCGCACTCTGGGCTCTATTGTGCTCCGTGCGCTCTCCGATCTTTGTGAAAATTTTGTACCTGTTTTCTTGGGCTGGGCGTTCGGTGTTGTTTCTCTGTAATTCACAATGCTGTTCTTGGAGTGAGCGGTCCGTGCTCGCAGGTAGCCACTTGCGTTTTTCACCTCCTTCCCTGGGAGCAGTGCGGTGAGAGGACTCTATCAGACCACCATTTTTTTCTGTTCGTCTATTGAGAATATTTGCATCTGTAATCATAAGGGATATTGGTCTGTAATTTTCTATTCTTGTTGGGTCCTTACCTGCTTTGGTATCAGGGTGATGTTGGCTTCATAAAAGGTATTATGGAGTATTCCTTCCTTCTCGATGTTGTGGAATAATTTCTGCAGGATAGGCACCAGATTTTCTTTGTAGGTCTGGTAGAATTCTGGTGTGAAACCATCTGTTTCTGGGCTTTTTTTTAGGAAGGTTTTTTATTACTGCTTCAATTTTGGTACTTGATATTGGTCTATTTATGATATCGACGTCTTCTGGATTGAGCCTTGGGAGGCTGTGTGTTTCTAAGAATTAGTCCATTTCCTCCACATTTTCAAGTTTGTGTGCATAGAGATTTTTACAGTATTCAGAGATGATATTTTGTATTTCTGTGTTATCAGTTGTAATGCCTCCTTTATCGTTCCTAATTGAGCTTATTAGAATCCTTTCTTTTCTTCTGGTTAATCTAGTGAGAGGTGTGCCAATTTTGTTTATCTTTTCAAAGAACCAGCTTTTTGTTTTATTAATCTTCTGTATAGATCTTTTGTTATCGATTTAATTTAGTTCTGCTCTGATCTTTGTTATTTCTTTTCTTCTTCTGGGCTTAGGATTGGTTTGCTTATCTTTTTCCAGGTCTTTGAGATGATTCATTAGATTGTTGATTTGTGATTTTTCTGTCTTTTGGATGTAGGTATTTATGGCTATGAATTTTCCTCTCAGGAATGCTTTAGCTGTGTCCCAGAGATTTTGGTAGCTTGTGTCCCCATTATCATTTATTTCAAAGAATCTTTTGATTTCCATCCTAATTTCCTCCTTGACCTGAAAATTATTCAGCAGTGGGTTGTTTCATTTCCATGATTTTGTGTAGAGATGAGTGTTTCTGTTGGAGTTGATTTCTAATTTTATTCCACTGTGGTCTGAGAAGATGCATGGTATAATTTCAATTTTTTAAAAATTTGTTGAGACATGTTTTGTGCCCTAGGATGTGATCAATCTTAGAGAATGTTCTGTGTGCTGATGAGAAGAAATTATATTTGGTGGTTTTGGGGTAGAATGTTCTGTAAATGTCTGTTAAGCTCATATTTTCTAGAGTTCTATTTAAGTCTCCTGTTTATTTATTTATTTTCTGTTTGGCGGATCTGTCTAGTTCTGTCAGTGGGGTGTTGAAGTCCCCAGCTACGATGATGCTGCTGTCTGTCTTTTTGTTTAGATCAAGTAGGATTTTCTTTATGAATCTGGGTGCTCTTGTGTTAGGTGCATAAATATTTAAGATTGTTATGTCTTCTTGTTGAATTGTTCCTTTTACCATTATATAGTGACCATCCTTGTCTTTCACTACTTTTGTTAATTTGAAGAATAATTTATTTGCTATGAGAACTACTACTCCCATCTTCTTTTGGTTTCCATTAGCATGAAAAATTGTTTTCCATCCCTTCACCTTGAATCTGTATGCATCCTTGTGGGTTATATATGTTTCCTGAAGACAGCAGATACTTAGCTTGTGTATATTTATCCATTTGTCCAGTCTATGTCTCTTCAGTGAGGCAGTTAAAACTATTCATGTTTATTGAGAGAATTGATAAGTGGAGTGGATTTTTGTTCATCCTGTTAAGTTGAACTTTGTTGTTTTGTTTTATCTCTTCAGCCATTGTGAGTATCTAGCCTTCAGTCTTTGGCTTTTGGGTAATTTTACATTGGTAAGTGTTTCTCATGATGCTCTGTGAATAACGCTGTTCTGTGAACTTACTGCAGGGCAGGTCTTGTCTTGACAAATTCCCTCCATGTTTGCTTGTCTGGGAAAGACTTAATTTCCCCTTCATATTTGAAACTTAGTTTTGCTGGATCCAAAATTCTAGGTTGGGCATTATTCTGTTTGAGAAGACTGATGATGGGGACCCAATCTCTTCTGGCATTTAGGGTCTCAGTTGAGAAGTCTGCTGTTAGTCTGATGGGTTTTCCTTTGTTAGTTACCTGTTGCTTTTGCCTCACTGCTTGTATGAGCACCTCTTTCGTATTTATTTTGGTTAGTCTGATGATTATGTGTCATGGTATATTCCTCTTTGTGTTGAGTCTTCCAGGAGTCCTATGAGCTTCTTGTACCTGGATATCTAAATTTCTTGCAAAGCCAGGGAAATTTTCCTCAATTATTCCCTCAAATAAATTATCTACCCCTTGTGTATTTTCTTCTTCACCCTCAGGGATGCCTGTGATTCTTATGTTAGACCTTTTATGTAATCTGATATTTCTTGTAGGCTTTGCTCATTCTTCTTGCTTCTCTGCTCTATCTCTGTGACTGAGTTGTTTAATTGGAGGGTGTTGTCTTCAAGCTCTGAGATTCTTTCTTCTGCCTGATCTAACCTTTTCTTGAGGCTTTCCACTGTGCTTTGTAATTCCTTGAGAGAATTTTTCATTTCCAGGAGTTCTGTTTGGTTTTTCTTTAATACTTCAATTTCTTTAGTGAACTTTTCATTAATTTCCTGTATTGTTTTTGTTGTTTCTTTGTGTTGGATTTCTGTTTTGTCATGTATTTCATTAGGTTTCCTTAAAATCCATGCTTGAAATTCTACATCTGTCATTTCTATATTCTGCTTTTGGTTGGTATCTCTTCCTAGGGAGCTGGTGTTCCCTTTTGGGGGTGACCTTTTGCTCTCACTCTTCAAATTTCCAGAGTTCTTTCATTTCTTTCTTCTCATCTGGAACAGGTTTTGCTTCTTACTTATTGAAATTCTTTTATTTAGATAATGACATGCCCTGTTTAAACTCTGAGCCAGTAGGTGGTGCTTGTGGGTGAGAACCAACCACCTGCTGTATGATGAGCCAGTAGGTGAGGTAAAGGGATGTGCAATTTGACCCCTTTCAGGGTAGCATTTGCTGGATGGAACAAGCTGCAATGTTGTTTTTGGGTCCTGTGATCAGCTCTAGTTCTTTAGGAGGGAGGCCTCTGATGCCCCTGGTGGTGGGTGGGGCCCTGGGATTTCCAGGTGAGTCCTTTATTCACCACCATAACAGAGGCGGGTGAGGAAATGAGGCTGGGCTGGGTTAGGTTGGGTGAGCGTGCCCTCAAGCTCCTCAGATGTTGTTAAGGAATATGCCGGGTTTAAAGGACCATTACCCACCTCTGGGCTGAGCTGCCCAGAGGCAGGGATGAAGTGGCCCCACTTAACCAGAGAGTCCTTGTGTGTAGGCAGGGCTGTCTGAGACCTGCAATCCAGTGGTCTGGAGAAGACCTTGCTCTTTTCAACCCTCTCCTATTTCTCAGTTTTTCCCAGGCCTCTGCCTACAGGTAGGACCTCAAGTCAGCCAAGCTCCCCAACAACTGAGATGCAGGCAGGGAGGTTCCTTGGTCAGTGTCCTGGCCTGAGCAGTGAGCATGGTGTTCCCAAGGTAGGAGGGGTGCCCTACTAGCTCACCACAGCTAGGACCGACACGCTTTCTCTCCCCTGTTCTACTCCTGCAGGCACCCACACCTCATGAATCAAATTCACAAATATCCCCTCTGTGCCCCTGGGAAATGTGTTCAGGACCAAGGTGTATGGGATCTTGTCTATGGGCTTGTCCATGGGACCCCAGTGATCAATCCCTGACCATGCCAGGGAAAAGAATGCTGGTTCCGTATTACCCATGGAGTGCCCACAGCAGCTCAAAGCCCCCCCGCCTCAGGGCCTGTCTTGTTCTGTTAGGGCTGCCAGGCAAGCAGCAGTGAGGAGGGACTGGCAAGCAGGGTGTTCACAGTCCATACACCTTTCAGACCACTTCAGGACCCCAGAAGGGAAGATCTGAGCCCCACTCCCTGTGGTAGCCTCCGTGTGGCAGCTCTCTTGTCTCTCTCTGCAGCTGTGAGAGAGATAGGGGAAAGGGAGCAAAAAGATTCTGGGCGGGGGAAAGTCCACCCTTTGATCATCACCAACCCTCTCTCTGGGAGGCTGACCACCCAAAATGACCAGGCTAAGGAATCACGCAGAACGCCCCAGGACACACTGAACTCCTGTGGCTTCTGCAGTTTGGGTCAAAGTTGAGAAATGTCAGTGTGTGGGTGGGCAGGCCAAGGCCAGGGGAGTTGAAGTCCCCTGGGGAGGGCAAAGGAGCCTGGGTGGTTGAGAAGCAATATGGTGCTTGCTGTCTGACTCAAATCTGTGGGATGGGATGCACCCCGGCATGCTAGGAACCTGGCGTTTTGTCTGCAGAAAGCTTCCTGCCCACTGACAGCAGCTATCTCTGGGCTCGTATAAGTAGAAGGACTCTCCAGATGCTTGGGAGCATGCCAATGGCAAGCCAACCTGAACTGGGGTGTGGGTTCAGGACCTGGGAGGCAGGAGGTGTCTAGGGCCTGGAAAGGTGGCTCGGGTGGGTAGGCTTCAATCTACCTCTTATGTTGCAGAGATCTGCAGATGCAGGTCTGCTGCTCAGAAGGCTTTGCTGTCCTCGCTCTGCCCAGGGCCTGAGGAAGTGCTGAGGCCGGCCAGCTGTGCCCCATTTTGAGAGCCCTTGGGCCAGGTGTGGGGTGGAGCCTGAAACCAAGTTTCCAAAACAGACCTCCAAGTGGAGTGGCCTAAAGATGGCAGCCACAGGGGCAACAAGACAGATGGCCCAGGTTAATAGATTGCAATCTGTTTCTTAGGCACCAGAGTCCTGCAGATGTTGGTCATCCATGCAGAAAATGTGGGTCTCCTCATCCCCCACAGAACCCCCAGAAGCGGCTACCAGGAGCCATTTAGGGTGGAGCCTGCTGCACCTCAGCAGGAGAGCCCTTGGGTCGGGGGTGGAGTGGAGCTTGAAACTGAGTTTCCAAACAGGACCTCTAAGCGAAGTGGCCTGAGGGTGGCAGCCACTGGAGGCAACTCGGTAGATGGCCTGGATCAATAGATTGCTCTCTGCTTCTAAGGTACCAGTCACCAGCTCAGAAAAACGTGGCTCTCCTGGCCTCTTACAGAGCCTGAGGGGAGCAGCTGCCCATAGCTGATCAGGGCAGGGCCTACTGTGCCTTAGCGTGCAAGCCCTTGGGCCAGGAGTGGGGTGGGGCCTGACACCTAATTTCCAAACAGGATCTCCAATGGGAGAGGTCTAAAGATGACAGCCACCAGAGGCAACCTGGCAGACAGCCCAGATTAATAGTATGCTAACTGCTTCTTAGGTGCCTGTTGTCCGCACAGAAAATGAGGCTCTCTCAGCCTCTCACTGAGTCAGCGGGAGCATCTGCCAGCGGCTGCTCTGTGCCAGGCCTGCTGCACCCCAGCGTGCAAGCTCTTGGGTGGGGAGTGGGGTGGAGCCTGAAACTGAGTCTCCAAAAGGATCTCCTAGCGAAGAGTCCCAAAGATGGTGGCTGCCAAAGAGCAGACTGCCCAAATCAAAAATGGCGGCTGCTAGAGAAGAGACAGCCTAAATCTAAGATGGCAACCACTGGCTAGCAAACAGCCCAAATCAAAGATGGCAGCTGCCAGAGGACAATTGGCCCAAATCAATAGACTGCAATCTGCGTCTTAGGTGCCGGTGGACCAGAGAGAAAATGAGGCTTTCCCAGCCTACCACAGAGCCGGTGGGAGTGGGAGCTGGTGGCTGTTCAGGGCTGAGCCTGCCATTCTTCCATCAATTCCCCTGTGCCCTGGTCCCACTGATTTCCGGGTGGAAAGTGCCTATCTCCAAGATCCGGCGCTCAGCCACAGGAACCTGCAACTCAGATTAGACACTCCTCATCCCGGCACTACTCAGTGCATTGGACAGTTCAGGCTGCCTCCTGCAATTTTCTCCTCTCCACAGAGTCTGTTGCCTAGTGCAAAGGCTTTGCACTGACTCCAGGCGTGTCCCTGTCTGAGCAGGCAGGATGTCTGTGGGGGTGGTGGGCGTCTTCAGATCACCCTGCGCCACGGGCACGGCCCTCCTGCACTCTGTTTTCCACTGATCTCCTCACGCTTTCCAATCCTTGCAAGTATATCTCCCCTTCACCTTATTTTTTCCTGCGCCGAGTGTCCCACGCTGGTTCTCTGCTAATTCACATTGCTGCCCCTGGGGTCAGAGATCCACATGCAGGCAGCCCTCCAGGCTTTCTACCTCCTTCCTTGGGAGTGGTGAGCTGGGACGCCCCCACTAGTCAGCCATCTTTGATATTCCTGAGATTTTGTTTGCATCACCTCCATCTTATTCCAGATATCACAAGATCACCCTTGTCTTTCTCAAAGCAAATCCATCCTTTTCAGCCTGACTTTCCAGGCCATCTATAATCAGGCCCACCCCACTTACCCAATTTTGCTGCTTACTTTTTCCTAATATAGAAATTCCATTAGCTTCAGACCATTCTCTTCACTCTTTCTAACCTATCAACATTTATAGCATGAAAAATAAAAGCAATTAGTGGATTTAATTAAGCACAATGTGAGTATATAGTAGTGTGGGGAAGGAGAAAGAGCACAGACCCTGGAACCAGCACAGACCTGGAAGGCTGCCTGGGCTCAAATCCCAGAACTGTCATTTACTAGTGGAGTGACTTTAGGCTAATTACTTAATCTCTGAGGCTTAGTTCCTTTATCAATAAAGTAGAGCTATTATTAATGCCTAGCTAGAACAGTTGTTATAACAGGGATCCCACCTATGTTCATTCTAGAAATCAGGTAGAACAGAAATGCCAATAGGATGGCCCCTTCAACTCCACAGGAGAAGGAGCCTGTTTGCATGTGAGATCAAGAAGGCTTCTGGGAGAATAGATACCCTAAAGGATAGGAAAGTCAAGAATAATGACTCAGTGTTCAGTGGAAAGATTCCGAGTACAGTATAGGGTCTGCCACTCACACTTGCTCAGTCCCTGGGAACTCATTTCTAAGTACTAGGAAGAAGGGGCTTTAAGATTTCATTAGAATGTTTGCTGTGTTACACGGAACTTGTAAAGGAGAGTCTGCTTTTCCCCCTAAAGTGCAAGTGATACAAGCAGCAAGCAGAAAAAGGAGACATCACGCCAGGGAGACAGAGAAAAATGGGGTGAAATGACTAACACCATATGGTAATCAGAAAGAATATATTACCAGAATACATGAGAACCTCCTGAGGACTCCCAGATCTTTAAAGGAGGCATTTCAGGGGGCTAGAGTTCCCACTGAAAGAGTCTGAGTACAGCTAGAAAAAAATTTTCATTTTTTTTGTTTTTTTCTTTATTGTAGCCCATTTTTCCCCCAAGCTGGTGTGACCATGGGTAAACATGAATGACATGAAGATTCAGTGAGACAGCACTTGACAAAGTTCCTGGCTAAGACCTCTCCCTTGGAAATGTGCTCTCTTTCCCAGGTATGGGCAATTAGAGGTAGGCTGTGCCTTGGTGAGGCCTTGCCTATTTCAGGAGTGCATCAAGATGTAGCTTGCTCCTCAGATCAGGCCAAGGGTTGCTGCTCCCAATTCTTTTCAATGAAAAGGAGCTGGCTTATAAAACCTAGCCTGATGCGATAACCTGTGGAAAGGAAACCAAATAATAATTTTCATTATTTTCCCTGTGACCTAGAAGGAGGGCAGATTACGTAGAATAAAAATATGTGCATAAAAGGAAGAGCAGAGACCTGTCCACCTTTCAATCTTAGAGGAGTTATGGGACTTGTGCTCAACAGTTGGTGGCAGGGGAGAGGTCAGGGTCAGCAAACCCTGCCCTGTGGCTGTATTCTCCAGACACTGACTGCCTGGCCTAGCCAATGGCATAAGATTTTGAACTTCATAGCAAAAAGGAGCCTTAAGACCATATGCTTTGGTGGGATGCCAGGGTGAGCTAGGCTGCACAGTCACATGGAAAGTTTTAAAAATTCGAATTCCTAGGCCTCACTTTAGATCTAATGAATCAGAATCTCCAGGGGGTAGAGCCTAGAAACCTGTGGGTTTTTTTTTTAAATATTCCCAAATAATTTTTTAATAAAAATTTTCAAGCATGTACACAAGTAGAAAGAATAGTATAATGACCCCTTATATACCCATTACCGAGTTTCAACATTTGTCTCCACATGGCCACTCTATCTCCCCTTCACTCATTCATCTCTTCACTAGATTATTTCATAGCAAATCCCAAACATCATATCATTTTATCCCAAAATACTTCAGTATCTATTTCTAAAAGATAAGGATTTTTTTTCTCAAGCATTACCACAATATTATCACAGTTTAAAAAGTTAATAATTCCTTAATATCATAAATATTGTGTTCAAATTTCCTTGATTTTCTTATATTTTACAGTTAGTTTGTTTGAATTGGGATCCAACCGTAGATCCACAGATTGCATTTGGTTGACTTATCTTAATTCTTTTTTAACCCATAAATTCTCAGTGATAGGTAAAATAATGATCCTCCCCTCAAAGATTTCCACATCCTAATCCCTGAAAGCTGTGAATATATCAGATTACATGGCAAAGGGAAATTAAGGTGGCAGATAGAATTAAAGTTCCTAATCAGCCTGGTTTTAAAATAAGGAGATTATTCTGGATTATCAGAGTGGGCCCAATGTCATCACAAGGGTCCTGAAAAGTGGAAGAAGGAGGCAGACAAAGAGAGTGACATTCTGGGTAGTCACTTCAATGCTGCCTCCTGCACCGTCTGGGTCAAAGTCCAAGAGCATAAATAGTTACTGTTTGGTTCTATACATTTATGGAGACAGGAATTACATGTTAAAATCATAAGTCAATACATGGAAAGCCTACATTGGTTTGGCCCAAAAAGGTGGGACATCTCGAAAAGGCGGGGAGGGGGAGCTTACAGGTTATAGGTGGATTTAAAGATTCTTTGATTTGTAATTGATTAAAGAAATGAAGCTTTGTCTAAAAGCTTGAATGTTTTAAGAAGATGTCTATTAATCAGAGACAAGCCACCAGACGTTTATCAAAGCTCAAGTGATCTGTTAAGTAAATCAATGGCCTGAAGGTGTGGTTTAAGCTTTCTCTTCCATTGCTTTAAGTCCTATTAATCTTATTGTTACAAAGAGTAACTCCAAAAGGGTGGGGGCATAACGAGACGTGTTTGACCACTCTTCTCCTCATGGCCAGCAATTCAGCTTTATGGTTTTCTGGGGTCCCCTTGGCTAAGAAGGGGCCTATTTAGTCAGCTAGGGGGCTTAAGATTTTATTTCAGTTCACACTATTATCCTGATTTTACACATGAGCAAGCCGAGGCTCAGAGAGGTAAAGTGGCTTACCTTAGTCACAAAGATTTCAGATCTGTCTGACCCTGCATTCTTGGGTTCCCCACCCATGTCTTCCCTATGCCCCTCATGTACCCACCTACAGACCCAAGTGTAAGAGTGTTGAACTCACTAGGTGCTCACACATGGCTGGAGAAAGATTTCTTACACAAAGATTAGGATATACAAAAGTAAAAAGTTTATTTTACTTTCTTAGAAGGAGAGAGAGAGAGAGAGAGAGAAAGGAGATGGCATGGCACCCCAAAGAAAGAGAAGGGAAGTTACCACACTGAGGCCAAGCAGCTTGCCATTTTTATGGGGACAAAGAGAAAGGGAAAATAATAGTGATTGCTGTCAGTTGATGACAGAAGCAGCTGTGAGATGTCAAAGAGTTGGCTTCTGCCCTTTTCCTTTCCCGTGGAGACAGGCTTATTGCTGGGGATGTGGGATGTGATCTTGTTAATCTCGCCCTTGAGATATGATTTTGGTCAGGAATTGAGGCCTGAAGGTCCCCCCCACCAACTGCTGTCTGCTCAGGAATTCTTCAAGGCTATTAAGCAAACTCTAAAAAGCAGTTTAATCTATAGGTCTGGTGAATGTAAAAGAAAAGGATTTACATTTCCTTTCTGTCCGCTCAACTCTTTTTAGATGTTGTGAAAACAGAACCCTGCAGGGTGCTAATTACCAAGAGAGCTATATGATTGATCTTAGCCATTACTGAGAGACTTTGGGTTAGATAATGTTTTTTCTGTTGTTTCATTAGCAAGGCTGTCCTTTCACCAAGCCCACCCCAGGTCCTGAGCCAGTCTTTATCAGAGCAGTAACTTAGTCAGCAGTTTCTGCCCACTAAGCAATCAGACTTGGAATTAAACTGTATTACCAATAAGAGTGCTACCCAGGGCACCAGGGAATAAAAGCCACCATTTACTGAGCACCTACTACCTGCCAAACATTTCTTCTAAGAACTTACATGGATTCCTTACAACACTATTTTTCACATTTTGCAGGAGAGGAAAATGAAGTTTAAGAGAGGTTATTGAATTGCCCAAGGTCACACAACCAATAAGTGGAAGATCCAAACAACAAATGTTGGCAGGGATGCATAGAGATAGGAACACTCATACACTGCTGGTGGGACTGAAAATTAGTACAACCTCTATGGAAAGTAGTATGGAGATACCTCAAAGAACTGAAAGTAGAACTACCATTTGATCCAGTAATCCCACTTTACCGGGTATTTACCCAAAGGAAAAAAAAAGACATTCTATAAAAAAGACATCTGCACTCAAATGTTTATAGCAGCACAATTCACAACTGCAAAGATGTGGAAACAACCCAAGTGCCCATCAATACATGAGTGGATTAAGAAAATGTGGTATATGTATACCATGGAGTACTACTCAGCCATAAAAAGCAATGGTGAATTAATACCTCTGGTATTATCCTGGATGGAGCTGGAGCCCATTCTTCAAAGCGCAGTATCACAAGAATGGAAAAACAAGCACCACTGGTACTCACCATCTGGTTGGTACTAACTGATCAATACTTACGTACACCCATAGAAATAATATTCATCAGGGGTCGGGCAGGTGGGAGGGGGGTGGAGGGGATGGGAAAACTCACACCTAATGGGTGTGGGGTGCACTGTTTGGGGATTGTTGACAATTATAGCTCTGACTTGGGCAGTGCATAGGCAATATATGTAACCAAAGTGTTTGTACCCCCATAATATTCTGAAATAAAAAAAAATAAGTGGAAGATCCAAGATTCAAACTCAGATCAGCCTAACTGCAAACTGCCCTTCTTCCATAACTATGCTACATTAACACAAGCAATTCTAAGCACTCGTATGGCCTCTAGGTGACAGCCCTCACTCCTCTTTGCTTAGCAGGAGAGGAAGGTGACTAGGAGCTAACTGGAAAATGCTAAAGTCCCTGATGGATTTGGGGACCATGAATGCTAAACAGGGACAGGAAACAGGGGCTGGTAGGTGAGTCCAGCATTGGGCTGCCCAGGACAACAGCAGCAGTGATCCTTGATTTGGGGGTTCTCCAGGAAGCATGGAGGAGGGACAGGGGACAAGGAGAGCTGATGGTATTGCCAAGTGAAATGTTAAAGCAATGGACCAGGAGGTGCAAGCTGGGGAAGGAAGGCAGGAGGGGATGGATGGACCAGGAATGGGTCCCAAGCCTGAGGCTTCTGTGAGGTCCAGGAGTAGGTAGGGAGGAGGGACTGAGGGAGAGAAGAGAGAGACTGCCCTTTCAGCCAGAATCGTACCACTGTTTGGCTATGGTAGTGCTTGACATGATGTGGTTGGGAAGCAGGGTAGGGGAAGGGAAAAGGAACCAGTGTCTGATTGTCCCTCCCCTCATAAGGCAGAGTCAGGGCTAGCCTAGCTACATAGTATAGAAAGCCTAGTGACCTAGTGACTGAGGTCAAAGTTGTATTCAGAGAGGCTGCAACCAGAGCATAGAGCACCAAGGCAGCAGACGGTGGGGGGTGAGGGTAAACTGAGGTCCCAGCACTGGCTCAATCACTCCAAGTCCTAAGGCCCAAGGACAACCAGAGGTAGGATTAAGATTAAGACTGCAGAGCTAATGTGCATTCAAAAAGGACAAAATTAGAACAAATGCATGTCAGGGACAAGGATAGGGATGCCTTGAAAGCTTGTCATAAACAGCCTTAAAATATTTATGAGGCATTGGGCGCCTAGTGTGTGCTTCTCTCAGGTTGGCTTAAATGGCCAGAGCAAAAATGGAGTACCCCTATCTCCAACATGTACATACTCTTCCCTGGTAGGGACTGGCCTTGGATTTTCTTGGATTTGTTGGTTAAGGAATCTAATGTATTCTTGGGTGTTGTTGAGATGGAAGGTGGCTTTTCACAAGCCTTCATTTGGCCCCTAACCCCTTTACTACACTAGACGTTGGAGCTGGCTATGGTGCTGGTGAAAGTCCAGAGTTCCTCCATTCTGTTTTCCAGTTTTCCATCTCAGTTAGCTGGGGCTGAACACAAGGCTAGAATATGGAAGACATGCTCTAGGCAGGCCCGATAGTGCAGCTGGCAGTGGCAGATAAGTGAATCTGCATAGACAGTGGCAGGTGGAAACAAAATGCTGTGGGGTTTGTTTCCTTAGTAATTGTTCTCCAGATTTTTGCAGGGGTGTAGCTGATAAAGAGGATCTCTCTAGGGAGATTGTCTTCTCTAGTGCTCAAGGACTGAGTATTGGTTTTGCAATATTCTTCTGGAAATTCCAATGGGTTCTGTAGAAATTTTGAGAGTGTGCTGCTCAAGCAGGGGCTGGCAGGCTGCTGATGGTATGCTGTGCAGTGGGGCAGAAGCATGGATTAATGCTGTCATCAAGGTAGAATGGAGAACAGCAGCCAATTGTACTCAGATTCAGCACTGGTGAGGTAGGTATAGCAAGCTTATTGTCAGTAAGAAGTGTAGCAGCTGAGGTTCTCTCTTTCTAGGCTATGACTTATCCTGGGTTGTGGTTGATAGGCTAGAAAGATAGAGATGGAGAGGGCACTGAGCAGTACTTTCCATTGTATCATCACTTCCAAAATCCTGCTGTAGCTTTAGAAGGAGCCTCAAGTCTATTAAGTTCATGATGATTGTGTCTGGGAGCACTTCCACTGAAAACCAGATGGTGGAGCTCTTTGGGGGGCTGGTTATGCATTTGGGTTTTGGTGTCTGATTTAGATTTGAGTCTCAGCTGTAAAACTTACTGCATGACCTTGGGCAAGAAACTCAACTACTTGGTGCTTCAATTTTCTATAAAATGAGAATAATAATAGCACATACTTTTTTGGATTGCTATGAAGGTTAAAGTAAGCATCATGTGAAGCACATAGTTCAGTGCCTTAACTGTAGTAAATGCTCACTCAATAAAGAAAAGCTATTATATTTTGACTCTTTTAGATCTGTCTGCACCCTCAATGCACGTTTCACAAAGGGAAATATTAATATTTTAGAAGGCATCAGGTCAAAGGCAGGGCCATCAGAATTCCTATCAAGTCATAGTTTTAAAGGGATGTGGAGCCCTGCCAGAGTAGCATTGAGCAAAAGGAGTGTATTTATCTTTGGGCTTCTCTCTTGGAAACACATAAGCAGCCATTTGTATCTTTGGGGACCCCCTGGGCTGGCTCTTCATTTTGCCTGGGTGTTGCCATGTGTGAGCATCTTTTGCTCCCTCCTTTTGGATAAATATAGCTGCCTACCTGCTGTGAAAGCATCTCTTCTGCCTTCTGAATGGAACCCAGACGCCTCCTGGTGGGCAGGGTGATTATGTGGTCAGGATGCTGAAGAATGCCAGGAATCAGGGTTGGCAGTAGAGCAAGGGCACAGACCACGGGCTGTGTTTAAGTGCCCTTAAAGATGGCAGAGTTATGGGATTTCAGGTATGAAAGGCCAGGACTGTGGTGAGGTGTGGAAGAGAAGGGAACAGGCATAACTACCACTGCACTGGATGTGCAGAGGTCTGTGGGAGAGGTTCTGTAACAGGTGTACCCCATGACCAGCAGGGGGCAGCGTCTGCCTAGTTGGCACAGTGAGTGGGTCAGGGCCAGACCTCAAACTAACTGTCCAGAGCCCCTGAGCATGCTGTGACATGAATTAGAAACAATAAATGAAAGCTGCCCTTAGCAGAAAAAAAGAAGGCTCACAGCACAGCTGGACCCAAAGGTGCAGTAGGGTAACCAACCATCCCAGTTTACCTAGGACTAAGAGGTTTCCCCAGATGTAGGACTTTCCATTTTAAAACCAGAAGGGTCCTGGGGAAACTGGGACAAATTTGTTACCCTAAGAGAGAGTGCAGAGCTATCACCCTTTCTCCAGTACTCACTTGTTCTCTCTCTGGTGCTCTGAAAATTCCACTGGGGTCAGTGAGAACTATGCTGATTATATCAGAGGTCATATTATAAAGTGTCTTGCATGCTGGGAGCAAATTAAGGCTTTAGGCAATGAAGTAAAATATTACCAGATAGATATTTCATTTTCACCAATATTTTATTATGAAAGTACTGTGAAATATTATGAAATTACAATTAAATACAGCAAATTTTATAGGTAACACTCATAGGCCCCCACCTAGATCCTACAATTAATATTTTGCTGGACTTATTATATCACATATCTATCCTCTATCCATCCATCAATCCACCTAAGTTTTGATGCATTTCAAAATAAGTTGCACGCATCAGTACACTTCCTCCTTAAATATGGATATCATTAATATTGATATGTATAGTAATGAATGGCATTAATATTTTTACAGGTTTTTTTTCTTTTGAGGTAAAATTTACATATAGTTAAATATACAAATCTTAAGTGTATCATTCTCTGAATTTTGACATACGCATACACTCGTGTAAACCAAACCTTATCAAGGTATAGAACACTACCACTGTGCAGAAAAGAGTTAACTTAGCAGGCCTGACTGCTACCCTTTGAAAGGCCTACTTACAAGGTTGGCTCTCTGGCATCTAAGAACTTGAATTTCAGGAATGTTCTCACCATTCCTTGGTAAGAATGGTCCACTGTAACTAAACTGTTTATGCTTCACATCTGCTTTTCTTTGGGGAGTGTGGAATTTTGGTACTGCTAGGCAGAGGATGGCTACGTGACAAGCCCCCGATTTAAAAAAAAAAAATCTCCCAATTAAAAAAAAAAACTTCACATTGAGTCTCTAATGAGACAACATTTCACAGTGTTGTCACAGCTAATTGCTGGGGGAATTAAGTGTGTCCTGTGTGACTCCACTGAGAGAGGACTCTTGGAAGCTTACACCTGGTTTCCTTTGGACTCCACCATATGTGCCTTTTCTTTCTGCTGATTTTTCTTTGTATCCTTTAAGTATAATAACATCATAGTGATAAGTATGATTATATGCTGAGTCCTATAGTCCTCTTAGGAAATCATCTGACATGGAGATGGTCTTGAGAACTCCCAACACAACCACTACCCCAGAAAGTTTCCTCATTCCCCTTCCCTGTTATCCTTACTCCTCAGCCCCCAGAAGCAAACACGGTCCTAATTTCTTTCACCATAGGTTAGTTTTGCCTCTTCTAGAATTTCATATAAATGAAATCATACAGTATGCACTCTTGAGTCTGGCTTCTTTCACTCAGCATAATGTTTTTTGAGATTTATCCATGTTGTCATATGTATTAGTAGTTCATTCCCTTTTATTGCTGAATAATATTCTATGAATATGCCATACTTTGTCCATTCTTCTATTGATGGACACCTGAGCTGTTTCCAGATTAGAGCTGTTATGGATAAAACTGCTGTGAACACTCATATATAAGATTTTAATGGACATATGTTTTCATTTCTCTTAAGTAAGTACACATCTAGTAATGATGTGTACTACTGGATCATAGTGCTGGGTGATAGCATAGGTGGCATTTTAAAACTATTTCATTTTAAAAGAAACATCCAGGTCTGTTCCCAAAGTGATTGTACTATTTTACATTTTTACCAGCAGTGTATGAGAGTACTGGTTGCTCTACATCCTTGCTAACATTTGGTGTCATCAGTCTTTTTTTAAATAATAGCCATTTTAGCGGGTGTGTAGTGGTATGCATGGTCTGATCTTATTTACAAAAGTCAAACATGCTTATTAAAAATAAACAATTCAGAAGTATAAAGTATAGTAAAAGTTTCCCAGTTATAATTCCCTCTACTTACCACCAACCCCTAACCCCTATTGCCTATATGGGGCCCCTGGGAAGAGTTGGGTGTTCATTCTTCCAAGCTTTTTCCTGAAGGGGAGTCCCTGTCCCAGCATCAAGGTACTCCCAGAGTTGTATAAGGAATAACTCTCTCTCTCTCTCTATGCTTCAGCCAGGTTGGGATTCCCTCCCTTACACTGGCCAATCTGGCCAACTTCCATGTGGGGTGATTTCTTGGGAGAAATACTCTGGCTCCCAGCAATTTAGTATATTGTGGAAGTCACGGTTCCCAACTGGCAAATTGCCTCTGCCACAATTATGCCCCTTTGATCCCCAAGGTATGAAATAACGTCACTCAGAAACTCATAAATTCCTAGGAAATCAACAAGCCTGCACTCCTCCTCCTAATGCTATAGGCCAGAAAATGCTCTAGTCCCTGATTTTATCTTTGTCCCTTGTTGAACCCGAGGAGGAAGACTCTGAGCTTCAGGGTCTGGAATAAGCCTTCTCACTCATCCTGGCCATGGTTTCTCTTCTTTTCTTTCTCCCAGGAGCCCTTTTCCTTCCTTCTGAATTTTGACTGAATTTGTCCCCCTCACACCATCCCCAATGCACTGCCCTATTTCAAGACACTTTTGCTTTTTGCCTGGACTATTGCAGTAGCCTCCCAGATGATCTCTCTGCCTCAGTCTGTCCTTTGCATTCACCTTCCATGTTCCTATAAGAAAATCTTCTGAAATAAAGACTAAACCCTTTTGCCCGATATAAGTACTGTGTGTTTTTCTGCTTTTAAGCCTTTGATTTTTGCTATTCCCTTGGCCCAGAAAGTCCTTTCTTTTCTGGTCCCACACAGCTAAATTTTTCCAAGGTCTCATGCTGTTCCCTCCATGAATTTATCTGTAATTTCCCGCTCTACCTGCTCAATCTGGAAACAGGCTCTCCATTGGAAGAATTCTACACCATTCACCTGGGACATCATGGTATCATTTCCTACCTGATAGAGCAGTTAAGAACAAAGACTCTGAGGTTTTATAGATCTGAATTCAAATTCTAATCCCACCACTTATTAGCCGTGGGACTAGGCAAATTAATTAAGCAGTTTGAGCTTTACTTTTCACAACAATTAAAATAGGGAGAATAAGAGTAATTTCTGCCCCCATAAAGCTTTTGTGAAGATTCCATGAGAAAGTGCACGTGAAGTATGAGGCACACTTCTTGGCACATTGCAAGTGCTCAATAAATGCTAGTTGTTGTTATTCTTCTGTTTGTCAAGAGTTCAGGAGGAAAATCTGGGAGAAAGATACAAATATACAGGTGATTGTTGTAGAGGGGCTGTTGAAACCAGGGGGTGGATGACATCTCTCAGAGAATTTGTTGTAAATTGCAAAAAGAAGAGAGCTGAGGTTAGCACCCCAGGGAAGATCAACCTCCAGGAAGCAAGCAGAGCCGCAGGAGTCTACAAAGAAGAATACAGGCCAGACATAGTGGTTCATGCCTGTAATTCCAGCACTTTGGGAGGCCGAGGCAAGAGGATTGCTTGAGGCCAGGAGTTCGAGACCAGCCTAGGCAACATAGCAAGACCCCCATCTCTACAAAAAAAAAATAGAAAAATTAGCCAGGCATGGTGGTGTGCACCTGTAGTCTCAGCTCTCCAGAAGGCTGAGGCAGGAGGATCGCTTGAGCTCAGGAGTTTGAGGCTGCAGTAAGCTATGATTGTGCCACTGCACTCCTGCCGTGGCAACAGAGCAAGAACCTGTCTCTTAAAACAACAACAACAACAACAAAAGAGTGGCTATGTCAGAGGAGGAACCTATTCAGAGCATTGCAAGAAGCCAGGGAAGGTCAACAGTGCAAAAAATGTTAACAATACACAAGACAAAGAAAGATCAAATAGGATCACTTCAAGTCTATCGTGAAAGTTATTTGAGATTTCTCAGAGGGTCTCCATGGATTGGGAAATAGAGTCAACTACAGTGATGGAGATGAGAGTAAGGAAGTGGAGACAGTGGTCACAGACTATCTAAAAGTTTATGTAGAAGTTTGGCTAAAAGACAGAAGGAGAAAGGGTGGGATGTGATAGACATAGAGTCTTAAGAGGATGTAGTTTTTTCTATTCCCTTCCCTTCCCTTTTTTTCTTTCCCTTCTTTCTAAAAGATGAGAACTAATTGAGCTTTTTCATAAGCAGAGAAGTATCCAGGATGGAGGCTGGGGCTGGGAGAAAGAAGAGAAACAATTGATGTAATGAGTAGAGCCTGAGGAAGCAGGAGAGGGTGGGTCCGGACAAAAGTGGAGGGATTGGCTTTGGCTGGCCCAGAGATCAGAGGGAAGGATATGTGTGGATGTAAGGAAGTGTGTCTCATACATCTTTGACTCTCCAAAACTCAACAGGGCTGGGGGTAGGATGCACTCGACATACAGCAGGCCTATTGGAAATGTCAGAGTGAAGAAGGACTAAGGAAAGTTGTGGGAAGACAAGCTGCAGGGATAGGGACTTTTTTTCATTACATGAGTTTCCTGATGCACAAATGATAAAGTCTGATATTGAGGCTGAGGAATGAGGGAGGTGAAGAAGCAAAAAAAACAGAGGGTGAAGAAGATTACATATGTGTGTGCGTGTGTTTACACATATGACAGGATTAGCAATGCATCGGAATGCCACTCCCTACAAACTGGCAACCAATTAAGTTGAATTAGAGTTACTTCTGCTCCTCCTGAAAAGGCATCTCTTTCTTGTTATTGGTTAGTACCAAGGCATCTGGAAGGAAGCAAGTCTGGGATTAGGCAATTGATGGCACCCCCTCCCACTTCTCCTCTCTACCCTCCTCCCCACTTTTAACCTAATTTAGGTGAAATCTGCCTAGAGGGGGGTTAGATGACCTTTGCTAATTCTCACTATCCTATCTCCAGCTTTAGAAACCCAAGCTGAGAGATGAATAAGAAACTATTTACTAGGAGAGAGGGAGCTTGTCTAGATGTGCTTCTGGAAGGCTGTGTTCTCAGTCTCAGCAGCCCAGTACCTCCTGGTGGAGAATTGTCTAGGTAGTTGGAGATACAAGCTCTGTCCTCTGGAAGCTCAGTTCTTAGTGGAGAATGAAGACAGACAGTCACGGAAATCAACAAAAAATGTGCCTGCCAAGAGGGCAAAGGCTAGTTTGAACCCTGGATAGGGAGGGGTAACCCCCAGTGGCTTCCTAATGAAGTATGACTTTGCCTCTGCTTCAGTTTCCTTCCTCTCCTGATTGATTCTGAGCAAGACAAGATTCATATCTAAGCCTTCAAACTCCACATCTAGAGAAGAGAATGAAATGTTATTAAGGATCTACTTGGTACCAGGTTCTTTTCTATGGACTCTTGAGGTATAGTAGAGTCAGACAGATCCAAATTCAGACACTTGACCTCTCTCAACCTCAATTTTCTTGTCTCTAAGTTGATGACACTGAGTGTTGGTAGGAAGATTTTATTTATTTAGTTGTTTATCAAACACTCAAATAATGCTATGTTCACTTTATAAACGTTAACTCATTTAATCCCCATAACAATCTAATAAGGTAAATTCTAGTATTATCTCCATTTTACAGATGGGAATACTGAGGTTTCAGAAAGTTAATGAGTTCACCAAAGGTCACATAATTAGCATATGCATGGTGGTGATGATGCTTTAGTATCTGTGCTCTTAGCAACTGTACTATGCTGCCTCCTCTATGTAATAAAGTATGTGAAAGCATTTACCACAGCACTCACCACATTATGAGCATCCAGTGAATGGTGATCCTCTCCTTCATTTTTAAAAAATTCACTGCAACCCCACACAGTAGGTGTTATCTTCATTTTACAGATGAAGAAACTGGAGATCAGTAAGTTTAACAATGTGCTCTAGAATGCACTGCTAGTAAATAGAGGACCTAAGATTTTAACCCAGAAACAATTTGTTCCTGGGACAACATCATTTTCCTGTACTGTGCAATATGGAAACCACTGAAGTGCACATGGGCCTAGACCACTGATGGGGAGTGCTTGTTTAAGGATGGTCTTCATTCCCCAGCCACAATCAGAAGAGAATATGGTGGAAAGAGGGGCTTCTACCTAGTTGCCAGGAAGGGCCTGTATCCTTCACAACCAACCATTAAACAGACTAAATGGCTGATGGCAGCAGAGCCTCAGAGTCTCATCAATCTTCAGGAAAGGCACCGTGACTCCCAGCTGTCAGCTTTTCCTTTATGGGAGGTCCTACACAGGGACAATCCCTTACCTGTTAAACCCTCTAACCCTTTTGCACATTTGGAATTCTGAGTAAGTCTTCAACATTGTTGTCATCACCACCATCATCATCATCATTAGCTTCTCAGGATGCCAGTCATAATTACTATCAACTTCCTCATAGTTACTATTTATTGAATGCTTTTCAGGTGCTGTTCTAGGTACTTAACATGTATTAATTCATTTAATCTTCACAACACTGCTGTGACTATTAATATTCTTGCCTCACATGTGAGAAAATAGAGGCCCAGAGAGGTTAAGTAACTAACCCAAGGGCACATGGCCCTGAGTTAACAGCCTTCCTAGAGTTCACCTTGGGAGATATGGATCATTGTAAAGATACTGATAGTTGCTATGGGAAAGCTGAGGACATAATAGTGACATGGAACTGGACTTAAGAGCAGAACTGCTAAAATCATCTGGTCTTTCCCTGTGGAGTGATCTCCTACCTTCAGTGTAAGAGTTAGCAACTTCTGGCACAAAGC
The DNA here is from genome assembly GCA_023783475.1 of Daubentonia madagascariensis. Classification (NCBI taxonomy): domain Eukaryota; kingdom Metazoa; phylum Chordata; class Mammalia; order Primates; family Daubentoniidae; genus Daubentonia; species Daubentonia madagascariensis. Next base: position 18,524 of record JAKFHU010001079.1, on the reverse strand, counting down.
ATGCATACAATTTATCCCTGCTGTGTCAAGCATGTAAAGAGTGCTGCAGTCTGGGTGATTCCTAGATTGGAAGGCCTAGGTTCTGATTGTGGCTTTGCTCTTATCTTGCTATGTGATCTTGGGCAAGTCAGTTCCCCTCTCTGAGCCTCATCTGTAAAATGTGGATGATAATACATGCTCTACCAATGATACAGGGTTATTAATGTAAGCATCAAATGGGGATGTTGAAGAAGGTGCATTAAGTATAAAGCATTTTACCCATATAAAGGATACTTTTCTTACTCTTCTGACTCTCCCTCCTCCTTCTCTCTCTCCACAATACCCCTTGTCTTCTTCCTTTACTCTATTTTTGTTCCTTCTCTTCCCCTCTTTATTCTCCTTTAACCAGGTCTTGGGGTTACCTGCAGTGCTACACTAAGGCAAAAGGATCACAAACTTTAGAGGCAGACAGACTTGGGTCTGACCTGGCTTTTCCACGTTTTGGTTGTTTGTTGGGCAATTCCTTTACCCTTTTTGAGCCTCGGTTTTAGCATCTGTAAAAATGGACACATTATAATACCTTCCTTGAAATGTTGTTGCCAGAAAAATGTGGTAGATTTTCTGCAAATATGGCCGGCAACAATTGTTCCCATCTCTGACATGCATGCAGATCCTCCCATCAAGAGATGGAGTCTATTTCCCACCCGTTACACCTGAGCTGGCCCTATGACTTGCTTTGATCAATAGAGTGCAGCAGCAGTGTTGCTATATGACTGTTGGTTTTGGTTTTCACCTTCTTGGATGCCAGCTGCCAGGTAAAAAAGTCTGATTACTCTAATGGAAAGAGAGGCCAAATGGAGAAAGAGAAGCCCTGCAGGATAAAAGACTACAAAGGGGGGTACTGGGCACCCAGCCTACAGCTGTTCCAGCCACCCCAGCTGAGTTGCCAGATGAGCGTGCAGCCATCTTGGATCCTCCAGCTCCATCCAAGCTGCCTGAGGCAGTACTACATGGTACACAAATGAGCCATTCCCAGTGAGTCTGGCTCAAACTGAAGAATCATGAGCAAATAAATGGTGGTTTTAAGCCACAAAGTTTTTGGGTGGTTTGTTTCACAGCAATAAATGAACCAGAAAGACTAAATGAGATAGTAGTGCCCTGCCAAGTGGCTGGCAGTGTAGGTGCTCAATACACAATTATTCCCTTCCCATTCACAAGCATCCCTGGGAACTGGCTTGCCTGACTAGTGGTGCTAAGAGATCAAGACCTATTGCCTTCACTACAGCAGAATTGACAGACCTGACCTCCATTGTGCCAAGGACGCAGAGCAATGACTATGCCTCCTATACTTCACAGGGATCCATTGAGGTCTATACACGTTAAGGTTTACTCCCAGTTCCACAGCTAAGTGCCCTCCTTTTGTCTAGAGTGAGCCTGGGCCACCTCAAAAGCAGGCTTGTAGCTGTACAAAACCTGGAGTGATAGAGTAATGTCAGGTAAGATGAATTTTCTTTTGACTGGTCATCTAATCTACTTGAACCCAGAGACACAGGAAAGAGAATGAAATGAACATTTATTAAATGCTCACTGTGTACTTGGCATTGCTCACCAACCCCATGAAATAGGTGCTATTATTTTCCCCATTTTCTAGATGAGGACACTGAGGCATAGAAAGGTGTTTTTCAGCTGTTAAGTTCCCTGAGAAGCACTGAGACAGGTTAGTGTATAGAATATTACTTAGGGAGCCCTTGGGATCAATACTAGGGAAGGGGTAGGGGAACGGGAAGGAGAAGGTGAAGAGGGCAGGATTGGACAGAGGGAAATATTGACCTGTAATGCAGTCTTTAAAGGCAACCTCAGTTCAACCCCTCACCCTTGGGGAGACTTCTGAAGTTGGGATGCTCCTTCCAAGTTGTTGCCTATTATATCCCTATAGGGAACCAGGCCTTTATATCCCTGCATCAATCAGTCACTGGATGCCTAGTTCCTGATTTTGGGTCCAGAGTTATTTCAACCACTCCCATCATCAAGTCATTCCAAAAGGGAGAAAGGTTTAAAGAAAAAAAAGTGATCATGGAGAAGAAGTAGAAAAAAATGGGCTCTGGAATTGGACAAATATGGCTTCAAATCCTGAAATTTCCTCTGTGGACAAGCTATTTAACTTTACTAAGGTTCATTTTCCTTTTTTGGAAAATGGTGAGAAGAATACTTAGCTTGTAAGGTTGTTTTGGAAATCAAATACAATCATTTATATAAAACAACTTGCATAGGGACCTGGCACAGAGTAGCTGCCGAATAAAGGGAAGTTATTATGATAATTGGGTAAATTATTGTGTCTTGGTGCCTGGCTTCCTCATTTGTAAGGTGGAGTGAATAAGAGTGAAGAAGAGCTACCCAGAAGGGTAAATGGAGTTTCATCTTTTGCATTATCCAGTACACAGAAAGCACAGTCAGAATTTACTCCAATGAACAAATGTTTATTTAAAAGGATTTGTACAGACATAACACTCTTACTTTCAAAGAGCAGAGGAACCTTTTATATTATGAACACATAAACACTGTGGCAATGTAAAACAATAGTTAAGGAAGGAAGGAAAAATATCCCTCCTCCCCAGCCAAGAAGTGAGACCTGGGCTAAAATTTTTTCAGTTAGCCAGCCTCCATCTTCATCCCTTAAGTTCAAGAATGACTTTGGTGGAGAGGAGAGCTGTGGAGCATAGGGAGCCTGATGCCTTTTCTTTTGGAGGGAAGGCCACCTCAACAATCCACAGGACAGGGGTGGCCAGCAGCTGTCCTGAGCTGAGGTTGTCTTACAGAAGAGGGCAGACCCAAGAGAGGGAGGGATGAATGGAGGGAAAGTCCCACCTACCTGCATTTGTAAAGAGATTGGCACTCACTTGAATCTAAATCCGCTCCTCTCCTCCCTGTGACCATTGAGCAGGTGCCAGAACAATGGTTGGGAACAAAAGCCAACACAGATATCATCCTGGGGCCTCTTTCAGCCTAAGGCAGCCCCTACAGCAGAACCCTCAGGCCAATGACTTAGGCAGTGAGTTAGGCAGGACTTGTTGAGTGGGTCTGGCTCCCTGATTTTACTGTGGGGAATTTCTACTACTGAACCACAAATACTAGAGCTATGGGGGAAAGGCCCACAGATCTCAGGATCCCCAGAAACACAGCCTGGTACCTAAGAATTTTAGTATATTTGGGAGACTGAGGTGGGGGGAGCTAAAGAACAACAGCCAGGCCCCCAAATGAATATAAAAAGGAGGACTTGTCCAAGCTACCACTGGGCCTTAAGGATGAGATGAAGGTGGGAGTTGGGGGGATAGAAGCACCAAGCCTGTTGGCAAGTCCAGCAAGAAGACTGTTGTCCCGTCAGAGCCTAAGGCAAGAGTACAGGAAGGGGAAACACTGGATCCCTCACCTGAAATAAGATATGAGCCTCCCCTAGCCCTCAGACCCTATAGCTCCTTAGGCTCCTGGCCTCAGGCACAAGAGATAGAGAATCACATCTGGGCCTTTTGCCCTTCCCTTAGCTCCAAACAGGGCAGAGGGTGAAATGTAGGTGGGAGAGAAGGGATCATCAGACACACTGTCATTAGCACCTGAACCACATCTCTTCCTAAACCAGAAATCCCAAGAGCAGAAAGAAATAAGAGCAAAGTGAGAGAGGGGTTGTGCTTCCATTACATTAAATAGGAGACTTGGTTGGGTGGGGAAGGGTTGTTTCACATCAGGACATCAATCACTCTGGTCAAGGAGGGAAGGTTTATGATCAGCAGAGCTCCATGTGCTCTCCCTCTCTTCATTCATCCTGCTTCCGTTTTGGCTTTTTGGGGTTCCGGGACCGACTCTTGGCTTTGCACAGAGGGCATATAGGCGCGTTTCGATGAATTTGCTGGTGACATGACAAGCATGCCTGGTGGGGGGCACAGAAAAAAGTTAGTGGTTAGTTTCTTCTAGGCTGTGGCTCAGACTTCTGATCCCCAGGGGCCCAGAGAGCAACTGTGATTTCCCATCAGAAGGGAGCAGTAATCAGTGAGTAAGACTCAAGTAGAGATATCAGTGCTCTTGGAGGCCATAGAAGATGTGAGTGAAGGATATAACCCAGTTAGAGAGGGGTATTGAGAAAAAGTATCCAAAACTTGAAAATAAAATAAAATGAGGACTACGTATCCATTCAGCATTGTACTGGAGCACTAATAGGCCCACCCAAGGATTATCTAATTTTCTAAGCAAATTTTTTACATAAAGGCCAAGATATTTTAGACTTTTCGTGTCAGATGGTCTTTGTTGCGACTACTCAACTCTGTTTTACCTGAAAGAAGCTATAGACAATAGCTTGCATGCATGTTGTTTGCAATAGCTTGCAAACACAAGCATGCATGTGTGCCAATAAAACTTTAAGAAAAACAGTGAGCAGGTCAGATTTGGCCTGTAGGCTGTAGTTTGCTGACTCTGGCTCCAAGAGAATGTCCCTTTGTTTGACTATTTACTGATTGATCAGAGCCAGACTCTGTGATGTTAACACTGATAAGTTGCAAATGTTTTTTTACCCAGTAGAGATGCAAATTATTTCTGTTCAGAAGAAAAGGTAACTACAAAGGTCACAGTTTTATTGAGCTATAGGATATAAACCAGTTCTGTACCTAACTTTGCAAATTTATTTCAGCTTTCCTATCCTTTCCTGACTATATAAATGTCTGTTCCTCAAATGCTCTTGGAACCAGCTTTGTAATCTGCTGACACCCTCATTTATGATACACGCTCGCTACATATTTGTGTAAGAATCATGTTTCTAACTTTTAGAATTATACTTTAGCAGGGCCTGCAAATCTCCCTGCATTCTAACCCCTCTAGGGAATGTGGGGCAACAAAACCAGTGGGTCCAACACAGCACACACATGCCACCCCTTCTTCTGTGTCCCAAGCAAAGGCTGTTTAAGGAAGGCCCAAAATAAATAAGGCCAAAGCCCAGCCTTCCGTGGGCCTTCCATGGGAGGATAATTTGCTTCCTCTATATCCCCTATCCAGCTCACTCACCTTCATAGGTGGGGGCTGCTGCCTGAAGGTGGCCGTCTGTCGAGTGTCCTGCTTCCTAGCCACTTGGAGTTGTTGGGCGGCAGCGGCTGCAGCGGCCAGGGACTCAGGGATGGGGGGTTCCTGAGGCTCCGTCTGCCACTCGGCTTTCTGCTTCTCAAAGTAACTTTGGAAATGAGAGATATTGGATGAATGGTTCTGAAATGCCCCTCTTAAAGACTCCATGCCACAGAACCAAGAGTTGGGCTGTGGCTAACTAGAAAGTTTCTGTACCCTCTCCAGCACAAGGCTCTTCTCCCTGGGTACCCAGCCCATTGTCTGATGGGAAGGGTAATCTTCCTGCTCCTTGGCTCTGATAGACCCAGAAGATCAAGAAATCGTAGGGCTAGCAAGGTCTTTAAAGGACATTCAGTCTTATCCTCCATCCCATGCTCCTTTGAGTGTTCCTATTAAGTGCCTTCAGGCCTCTGCTGACATACTTCTAATAGGAAGCTCACTATTTCCACAGGCAACCTGTTCTACCTTTAGGAAACACTTTCTTCTACTGGGCCGAACTCTGTCTCTCTACAAGGTGAGCCTAGTTCTTAACCTGGGTCTTGAGATGAAGTTCCAGGCTAGCCTCTGCAGACCATGAAAGCTCAGCCTTTTGTATTTTTAAAGGTTTCTGGATACCCCTTCTAGATCTTGACTTAGGAAGTAACATCTGAGGAGTCTTAGACATAGTCTTGTATTGTCAAAATCACACAAAGAATTTAAAAAGCTAACTAGTAATTCTAGTCTAATCATCCTTCTGTTGTAACAGCCCGGCACAGAGATTTGCCCAAGGTCATGCAATGAATCAGCCATTGAAAGGCCTGGGACTAGGACTAGGTACCCTGACTTTCAGGCCAGGCTTTGTGTATGTATACATGCCTCTGTGTGTATGTGTGTGTGTGTGGTATGTTGAGGGGACAGGAGGCAGGCAGCTTACTCCAATGAAAGTTTCTCCTCCTCTTCACACAAGTCAGGAAGCCTCTGCAGGCCCAGAGTCATGCGCAGGGCATCCACATGTTCCTTCAGCGGCTTATACTCATCATGCAGCCGCCGGGTAGACTCTAGCAGCTTGTTTAGGTCATTTTCAGACTGTTTGATAGTGTTTTCCATCTGGAACATAGAGTCGGGAAGGCACAAAGAAAAGACCCCAAGGTTCTTAGAGAGGACTCTATAGCTGAGTAGATAACAGGCTCCAGAGCCTGTTCAATCTATGTTCAAGTCCTTGATCTGCCATGTCCTCTCTATGTAACTCTGGTCAAGCCTCAGTTTCTTCATCTGTATAATGGTGATAGTAATAGTGTCTACCTCATGCAATCTTGGTGCAGATTCAATAATCAAATTCATATAAAGCACTCAGTACAGGAGCTAACAGAGTAAAGGCTCAATAAATGGAAGTTATTGTTCAAATACAGCATCTTAAAGCTGGAATGTTTTTAGAGTTCATTTAGTCCATCCTACCACCATTTTATAGGTCAGAAAACAGAGGCTCAGAAAAAAGAGACTTCCCCAGGAAAATACTTATTAGGGGCAAAGCCTGGATAAAGACTTAGGGCATCTGCCTCCCAGGCCAGTGGCCTTTCTCTCAGATCAGTGGTTCTTAAAATGTGGGCACCAGATCAGCAGCATCAGCATCACCTAGGAAGCCAGAAATGTAAATTCTCAGGCTCCACCCCAGACATACGGAATCAGAAAATCTGGGGTGGAGTTCAACAATGTATGTCTTAACAGGCTTTCCAGGTGACTCTGATGCATGCTCAAGTTGGAGATCCACTAGTCTAGATTCTCAGCCTCTCTGTGGCAAATATCTTTCTCATTTCATTGGCCTTGTATGCTTGGTTAACTGGCAGCAGAACTGTCAATTCTTCATAAGTCCCAGAATCCTGTGATCTCTAACATAGAAAATCCCAAGTGTCTACTGTCCAAACCTCATTTATATTTTCTTTAAGATCCTAGGCCTGACAATATCAGGAAATGAGTAATGCCACAGAAATGAGTTTCCCAAGAATATAAACTTAGCTCCTTCAAAAGTAAATTTTTAAAAAAATTCTCTAGGATTGCAAAACGCTTATTAAAGAAGAAAAAAAAAGAAAAAAATACTTCTCATTGTCATAGGCTCTAAGGGTTGGAAACGACCTCACAGATCAGCCCTCCAACCTCCTTCCTGGTGAAGGAATCATCAGTATAGCAGACCAGACAGGTGACCATTCAGACTCTGCTTGAATAACTCCAAAAGAGGGGAGCTTATCACCTTAGCAATTAGTTCGTTTCCTATGTTCCAAGAGTTTCCAAAGGAGAGACTAATGATGCAGCCTCGCTTTGGTAGCCAGGCAGAGATGATTTTTTCAGTCTGGTTGGAAGCTTTGGAGCACTTTAAGCTACACCCCAGAGGCATCTGCCTGCTCTGCTTTTCCCCAGGGCTAGCTCTCAATTCCCAGACTCCCAGAACGAGAGCACATCAGAGCTGAAAGAGCCCTTAGAGGTTATTGAGTCCCTCTCATAGTTCAGAGAGTGAAAGTGAGGCCCAGAGAGAAGGGGCTTGTCCGGTGATATACAATCAGTCAGTGACAGAAGCAGGTCTGGATCTCAGAACTCCTGGATTCTTCCACAGCCTGCACTGACGACTGCTACCCCAGATTGGCCACAGCCACATCTCAAGGAAGGCCATAGCACTCACTACTGCCTCTTCCTCAAGGGGCTTAGAGTTAGGTTCCAGTCAGCCACATACCACATTGATGTCAGCATGGATCAGTCGGAGTTCTTCCACATGGGCCATCTTCTCCTGTAGCAGGAGGTCCATCTCTTGCTTATATTCCTTCAGGTGCCTCTCCTCTGATTCAAGTGCCTCAAACTCCGCCTTCAAGCGGGCCTTGATCTTCTCCATCTGCAGGGTCTTGTTCCTGCAATTCCCCAAAAGCAGGAAACAGGCCATCAGAAGAAGGGAGAAAAATGGAAATGCAGAATAGAGTTAGGCCGAGACAAGACTTTCTTTCTAAGCCATCTTTTCAAGCCTCTTCCTTTCCAGGCAGAGCCAACCTGAAGCCATCCCCCAAAGAGTTAGGAGCTGTTTTCTTCTAAGATAAAAAGCTCACTGTGTCTCAAATGGGGTTAATTTTGTTTCCTTATGGAGCAGTTTCACACGTGGGACAAGTTTTAGCTATTAGATTGATTCAAGAGAGAGTACTATTGACATTTAGTGGACATGGACCAGACACGCTAAATAGCCTCTCAATGCACATGAAAGTCCCACACACATAGAACTTCCACCCAAGACGCCAACAGTGAACTCTTGAGAAACTCCACAGAAGCACTGTCCAATAAACTTTTTGCAGTGATGGAAATGTTTTATATCTGTGCTTTCCAATACTGTAGCCACTAGGCACATGTGGCTATTGAATACTTGAAATGTGTCTAGTACAACTGACAAACTGAATTTTTAATTTTAATTAATCAAACTTTAAATTTAAACAGCCAAATGTGGCTAATGGCTCTCATATTGGACAACAAACACAGTTCTAGAGGGTCCACTCATGCATTCCAGAAGAGGAAGGGGAAGGAAATTACTGTGGGTCATTTCTTTCTTAGAAAAACAAAAACCTGTTTCTGGTTGTTAAATCCCAATTGTATACTCTCTGTCTCAGTAATCTCATATCTGGGAATTTATTCTAAGGAAGTGATTCAAGGAATCAAAAAATTAATACACAGAGATGTGCTTTCTGGGCTTTGGGCAAAATTAGAACATTTGGCAGCCATTAAAGACTTGTGACATAGAAAATGTTGAAGATACAATACTGTGAAAAAGTGTACACATTAAGATTGCAACTTCAAAATATACATGCATGTGACTAATCAAGAAAAGGAACCAGCAGAGACATGGTTTCAAGTGCTATTGAGATCATCTGAAGCCTGCTTATGGGAGAGGGCCACAAAATTTTGGAAGGGGGGGCCCTTTGAGGCACATTGCTGTCTTCCCACTGGCTCCCTACTCCGTGGTTCTCAGGACTTGCCTAGCCATTAGCCCCTTATTCAGATTTGGCATCTCCTTACTAGTGGCATTTGCCCTGGGGAGGAGGATTGTCACCAGCAAGATGGCAGCCTCATCCTTTGAGTATGAGGTACAAGGTACCTGCAATGTCGCCCCTATCCAAGGTGCTTTGGAGCCTTTGTCAATTGCCCACTGTGGCAAGGAATAGCAAAGATGAGACCCTGACTAAACGGCAGAAGAGTCAAGACTTTTGCTTAGGGGAGGGAAACAGGGTTACAAAGATGGGTTTTGGAAATAGCCTCTATTTGCTATTTCTAAAATCAGTTTCTCAGGGTGGGGGGGAGCTTGGCCTATGCATCAGCAGTGTCACTGCAGGCTTCAATGGTGCCACTGTTACCTTTCAGCCGTAGTGTATCAAAGACAGGGCAGTGGCAGCAGTCTACCCTCGGTAGACAATAAGGAGGTGCACTGTGTGTAGAAAATTAAAAGATAAAAGTAGAACCAACTAATGTTGTTATACTTTTTATTATCACCATGGACTGACAGTACTAAACAATGTCCACCAAAGGACAATCTGGCAATTATGAATAAAACCACTATGAATATCCATGTACAAGTTTTAGGGTCACCATAAGTATTCATTTGTCTAGGATAAATGACCAAGTATGTAATTGCTGGATCATATGGTAATTGCATGTTTAGTTTTTCAACAAACTGCCAAACTGTTCCAGAGTGTCTGTAGCATTTCACATACTCACCAGCAATGTATAAGTGATTCAGCCCCTCCACCTGGCCAACCATTTTATTTTGGCTGTTATAATAGGTATATAGTGATACCTCAAACTGATCTTAATTTGCATTTCCTTAATAGCTAGTGATGTTGCAGGGCCAACTGTGAGACTTGAGTATGTGGGACTTTGGTATAGGCAAAGTCCTGGAACCAATCCCCCACATATACCAAGGGATGACTATATTTGTTTTCTCACTGTTGAATTTTAAGAGTTCTTTATATGTTCTAGATATAAGTCCTTTGTCAGGTATGTGGTTTGAAAATATTTTCTCCCACTCAGTAGTTTACCTTTTCATCCTCTTGACAGGGTCTTCAGCAGAGCATTTAAAATTTTTTTGTAAAGTTCAATTTATCAAGTTTTTCTTTTATGGATCATGCTTTGGTGTCATGTCTAAGACTTCACCAAGGTCTAGATTCTGCAGATTTTCTATGCTATCTACTAAAAGTTTTTTTGGTTACATTTACATCTACAATCCACTCTGAGTTGATTTTTGTAAAAGGTGTGAGGCTTAGGTGAACATTCTTTTTTTTTTTTTTTTTTTTTTTTTTTTTTTTTTGCCTATGGCTATCCAATTGCCCCAGCACCATTTGTTGTGAAGACTACCTTTCCTCCATTGAATTGCTTTTGCACCTCTGTCAAAAATCAGCTGGCCTTATTTGTGTGAGTCAATTTCTGGATTCTCAATTTTGATCTGTTGATCTATGTGTGTCTACCTTCACTAGTACAACACAGGCTTCATTACTATAGTACATAAGAGTTAAAATCAAGAAGCATGATTCTGCCCACTTTTATTTTTCAAAGTTGTTTTAGCTATTCTAGTTCTTATGCCTTGCCATAGAAATTTTAGAGTAATCGTTTCTACATCTACCAAAAATCTTTCTGGGATTTTAATGGAAATTTCATTAAATCTATGTGTCATTTTAGGAGGATTGAAATCTTTGTTGTATTGAGCTTTCCAAAGCATGAATATGGTATGTCTCTTTATTTAGATCTTCACTGATTTCTTTCATTAGCATTTTGTAGTTTTCAGCATAAAAGTCATGCTCATGTTTTACAAATCTTTGTTACACCTAAATATTTCACATTTTTGAGTGATGGTAAATGGTTTTGTATATATAATTGTGGTTTCCACATGCTTATTGCTAGTGTACTGACTTATAAGATCTAAGAGGTCTTTTAAAAAAAATTTGTATTTGTTTTTGTTTTAGATTTCTTGGGATTTCCTACACAGACAATCATGTCATCTGCACATAAGGACAGTTTTATTTCTTCCTTTCCATCTGCATGCCATTTATTTAGTTCATTGCCTGACCGTCCTGCCTAGAACTCCTAGTACTATATTGAGTAGCAGTGCTGACAGTGGACATCCTTACATTCTTCCTGATCTTAGGGGGATACCATTTATTCTTTCACAATTAAGGTATAATGTTAGCTGTAGGGAATGTATAAATGCCATTTATCAAGTTGAGGAAGGTCCCCTGTATTCCTAGTTACTAAAAGATTTTATCATAAATGTGTGTTGAATTTTGTCAAGTGTTTTATCTGCATCAACTAACATGATCAGAGAATTGGGAAAAAATGGTGGTCTGACAGAGTCCTCCCACCTCACCGCTCCCAGGGAGGGAGGTGCAAAACGCCATCAGCTGCCTGTGCCCGGATCGCTAACTCTGAAAACAGCATTGTGAATTTACAGAGAAACATTGTGGGACACTCAGCCCAAGAAAACAGGTGACTGGGAGATTCATTCACAAAGATGGGAGAGCGCAGGGAGTACAATAGAGCCCAGAACGTGGGAAGAACGTGCTCGCCAGTTCAGCGCAGCACAACCTGACCTACAGGTGGTTACGCATCTTCCCCACAGACTTCCCGTCCACTCAGTCAGGGACAAGACCAGAGTTGGGACAAAGCTGTTGCTCAAGACAGCAGGCTCTGTGGAGAGGAAGCAGTTGTGAGAGCCATACGGAACTCTCAGCTGCACTATACAGGGACTGCTCAGGGCCAGGTAGGGACTGGGCTGAGATATAGCTTCCCAGGACAGTACGCGGGAATCTGGAGACAGGCACCTCACCACTGGAAGTCAGCAGGACATGGGCACAAGAGTTGAAAAGAGAGCAACGGAACAAGCCCTTAGGGGCTACAGGTAATTGCCTCCATGGGACCCAGGCTGGTTGAGAAGAGCTGCATTCACAGGCACGATCTGAGCCCTGCTGTACAACAGGCTGGTGGTTGGCAGCCATCCTTAAAGTCTCCTGCCTGGAGCTGTTAGCTAGATCTCTAGCTTCACCCCACCCCTGGCCCAGGGGCTCTTCGGCTTGGGTGCAACAGGCTTCACCCTTGGTGGCCAGGGACAGCTGCATCTGTGGGGTCCAGGTGGGACGAGATCCCGGAACTGTAGTGGTAGGACCTTTGTGTATTGGAAACAGTTTGCAGCCCGTCCATCTGGTCCTGCTTCCCTGGCACTGTCTTCCCGCGAGTTCACTACATGCTGGTCCTAGTGCCCGCTCTTCAGGTCCCAGCCCTCCTTTACCCCAGAGATCGGTCATTTTGAAGGTTGCTGGTCACAGTGACTCATTTTGTATAAGTACCGGTTCTCATGGCAACTGAATACCTCAAGAACCACAGGCTGAACTAGAGTAGCTCCCCCTGACCCTGCCCACTTCATTAGGGAATTTCACTCCATCCAAGAGTGCCTCCAGTGGCCACTATTTCCCCCGGTGGGAACATCCCCCGGCGGAGACTTCTGGGGATAGAGAAGCCCACATGCCTCACCTTAGAGTCTAGTGGTGGAAATGGGGCACACAACTGGAGATCCCCCTATCAGCCAGTGAAATGTGGAGACACACGTCAGAGGGCCAGACACATGAACTGTGGGAAAACTGAGAGGCCACAAGTGGTCCGGAGGGGAACGTGCCCGGGAGTGTGGAGAAGGAAGAAAAAACCTGCTAGAGACCTCAGCAATCCCAACAGCTGGCCCCTCCCACCAGAAGCAGCCCTCCAAGCCTGGAGAGAGAGAGCTCTCAAATCCATAGCAGAGGCCCTCCCTAGCGGCCGGATAAGCAACCTCTGAGCTGTGTAGAATTTTCCCAAATTCAACTCTCACACTGCAGCCAAAAGCAATTGTGTTTCTACAAACACCTCAGGAGGAGCAGGGTCAAAGTAACCCCTGGGAGCTACAAGGCCCCTCCCAAAGCTTGGGGCTTTCATATACCCACCTGGGGTACCAGAGTCTGCCACAGGCAAAACAGAACACCTAGGTAACTGGCTACTCCACACAAACTACAATCAACAACAGTGGGAACAACCCCACAGCAAAAAATATTGCCTTCCATCTCAAGCTATTAGGGAGCTCTGGATTCATACCCTCAAGTACAATCCACCAGCTTGGAGCTCAAGCTTTGAGAACAAACTCACTATGCTCCACCGGGAAGAGGTGAAGACAACAGGTCACAGGTAACCCAAGATATCCACCAAACTTGCTAAAATACACCTAAGGCAATACAGACCAGTACGCCTCTCCCTGGTTCTGCCAAGGAACAAACCTCGTGGGCTTGGAAACAGGGCCATAAAGTAGCCCTAGCATCCCCAGCTCTCGACCAAGAGGCCAGATAAGAAGAAATCAGTGAAAGAACTCAGAAAACATGAAAAAACACCCCCAAAAGAAATCATTAGCTCCTCAGCAACGGATACCAACTCAAATGAAATGGGTAGAATGACAGAAGAGGAATTTCGTTTATGGGTTATAAGAAAGCTCAATGAAATTCAAGAGAAAATTGAATCCCAGCACAAAGAAGCCACAAGAAAAATGCAAGAAATGAATGGAAAATTTTCTAAAGAAATAAAAGTATTACAGAAAAATCAAATAGAAATTCTAGAAATTAAAGAGGCATTCAAGGATCTACAAAACACAGTGGAAAGCCTTAAGAATAGGCTGGGTCACGCAGAGTAAAGAATCTGAGAGCTGGAAGATAACTCCTATGTGCTAAATAAATAGTCAAAGAGAAAGAACACAAAAAAAGAGGCATAAAAAAACATAGAAGAAATGTGGGATTATGTAAACAGGCCAAACATAAGGATCATAGGCATCCCCGAGGGAGAGGAAGAAAATTCGCATCAACTGGAAAATCTATATGAGGAATGATAGAGGAAAATTTCCATGGCCTAGCCAGAAATCTTGATATTCAAGTACAAGAAGCACACAGGACACCTTGGAGATTCAACATGAAAAGGCATTCACCACGCCACATAATTATTAGACTGACCAAAGTAAACACAAAAGAGGAACTCTTCAGAGCAGTAAGATGAAAAGAGTAGGTAACCTACAAAGGGAAACCTATCAGATTAACTGCAGGTTTCTCAGCTGAAACTTTACAAGCCACAAAGGACTGGGGACCCATCCTCAGTCTTCTAAAACAAAATAATGGCCAACCCAGAATTCTTTATCCTGCCAAACTAAGCTTCCTATATGAGGGAGAAATAAAGACTTTTCCAGACAAGCAATCACTGAAAGAATTTGCAAAGCCCAGACTGGCCCTTCAGGAAGTGCTTAGACCTGCATTGTACACTAACCAGCACAACAGACACCCACCAGTGTAAAACTACCCAAAAGCTAAAGCACCAGAACCCAGATTCACAATGACTCAAGAGGTAAAACAAAACAAGACACTACACAACAGAATAAACAGAAATCTATTCCAAATATCAATTCCCTTAATAAATGTGAATGGCTTGAATTGCCCATTGAAGAGACACAGGCTGGCTGAATGGATTAAAAAATACAAGCCAAGTATCTGCTGTCTCCAGGAAACACATCTTACATACAAGGACTCATTCAGACTCAAGTTGAAAGGATAGAATATGATTCTCCAGGCAAATGGAAACCAAAAGAAATCTGGAGTAACTGTCCTCATTTCAGATGATATAAACTTTAAAGCAACAAAAGTAAAGAAAGACAAAGATGGTCACTATGTAGTGGTGAAGGGAAAAGTCCTACAAGAAGATTTAACAATCCTAAATATTTATGCATCCAACACAGGAGTGCCCAGATACATAAAACAAATACTGCTAGGTCTAGATAAGATAATAAATAGCAATGCCATAATAGTAGGGAACTTCAGCACCCCACTGACAGAGCTGGACAGAGCCTCCAAACAGAAAATAAGTGAAGAAACAATGGACCTAAACAAGACTCTAGAACATTTGGGCCTAACAGAAATCTATAGAACACTCCAGCCAAATAACACTGAATATACATTCTTGACATCAACTCATGGAACTTAATCTAAAATTGATCACACCCTAGGCCACAAAACAGATCTCAACAAATTTTAAAATATAGAAATCATACCATGTATCTTTTCAGACAACAGCAGAATAAAATGAGAAATCAATTCCAACAGAAACTCACATCTTCATCCAAAACCATGGAAATTAAACAATCTGTTGATGAATGACTATTGGGTAAAGGAGGAGATTCACACAGAAATCAAAAGATTCTTTGAACTAAATGAAAATGGGGACACAAGTTATCAAAATCTGTGGGGTACAGCAAAAGCAGTCCTGAGAGAAAACTTATGACCTTACATGCTCACATCCAAAAAACAGAAAGGTCACAAATTAGTAAACTAATGAATCATCTTAAGGAGATGGAAAAGGAAGAGCAAAGCAATCCCAAACCCAGTGGAGGAAAAGAAATAACCAAGATCAGAGCAAAATTACATGAAATTGAAAACAAAAGAACAATACAGAAGATTAATAAAATGAAAAGTTGGTTCTTTGAAAAGATAAACAAAATAGACAGGCCACTTGCCAGGTTGACCTGATGCAGAAAGGAAAGGACTCTAATAAGCTCAATTAGAAATGAAAAAGGACCTCTAGGTTGGAGTGCAGTAGCGCGATCGTAGCTCACTGCAGCCTGGAACTAAAAGTAAAAAAAACAAAAAAAGAAAAAAAAAAAGAAATGAAAAAGGAGAGGTCACAACTGATATCATGGAAATACAAAACATCATCTTCGAATACTCTAAAAATCTCTATGCCCAAAACAGGAAAATGTGGAGGAAATGGACAAATTCTTAGAAACACACTACCTCCCTAGGCTCAATCAGAAAGAAATAGAATTCCTAAGCAGACCAATATCAAGCACCAAAATTGAAGCAGTAATAAAAAATCTTCCAACAAAAATAAAGTCCTGGACCAGATGAGTTCACACCTGTATTCTACCAATCCTACAAAGAAGAACTGGTGCCTATACTGCAGAAATTATTTGAAAACATCGAGAGGGATGGAGCCCTCCCAAACTCATTCTACGAAGCCAATATCACATTGATACCAAAGCCAGGAAAGGACACAACAAGAAGAGAAAACTACAGAACAATTACCTTTATGAATATAGATGCAAAAATTGTCAATAAAATCCTAGGAAATCGAATTCAAATGTACATCAAAAAAATGATTCATCACGATCAGGTGGGCTTCATCGCCAAGATGCAGGGATGGTTCAACATACGCAAATCTATGAATGTAATTCACCACATAAATAAAAGAAAGAACAAAGATTATTTGATCATTTCAATAGATGCAGAAAAGGCTTTTGACAAAATCCAGCACCCTTTTATGATAAGAACTCTTAATAATATTGGCATAGATGGCTCATACCTCAACATGATTAAAGCCATATACGATAAACCTACAGCCAATATCATACTGAATGGGTAAAAATTGAAAGCATTCCCCCTTAAAACTGGAAAGAGACAAAGTTTCCCACTATCTCCACTTCTAGTCAACATAGTGCTGGAAGTCCTTGCCAGAGCAATCAGACAAGACATTTGGAATCAGGGGTGTCCAAATGTGGGCAGAAGAGATCAAACTTTCACTCTTCATAGATAATATGATATTATATCTAGAAAACCCCAAAGATTCAACCAAGAGACTACTTGAATTGATAACTGAATTCAGCAAAGTCTCAGGATACAAAATCAATGCACACAAATCAATAGCCTTCATATATGCCAATAACAGTTGAGCCGAGAAACAATTTAAAGATGCAATACCTTTCACAATAGCACCAATGAAAATTAAATATTTAGGAACATATCTAACTAAGGAGGTGAAAGACCTATACAGAGAGAATTGCAAAACTCTGAGAAAGGAAATTGCAAAGGATATAAACAGATGGAAAACCACACCATGCTCTTGGATAGGTAGAATCAACACTGCTAAAATGTCTTTGCTACCTAAAGTGATTTACAGAATCAATGCAGTCCCTATCAAAATACCAACATCATTTTTTGCTGATCTAGAAAAAATAATTCTATGCTTCGTGTGGAACCAGAGAAGACCCCGTCTAGCCAAAGCAATCTTAAGCAAAAAGAACAAATTGGGAGGCATCAACCAGTCTTCAAACTATACTACAAGGCTATAGTAACCAAAACAGCATGGTACTGGCACAAGAACAGAGACATAGACCAATGGAACAGGACTAAGAACCCAAATATAAAACCATCCTCATACTGTCATCTGATCTTTGACAAATAACACAAAAACATACACTGGGGGGGGGAAAGAATCCCTATTCAATAATTGGTGCTGGGAAAACTGGATGGCCACATGTAGAAGACTGAAAGTAGATCCACAAATCTCACCTCTCACAAAAATCAACTCACGATGGATAAGAGACTTAAACCTAAGACGTGAAACCATAAGAATTCTAGAAGAAAATGTTGGAAAAACTCTTATGGACATTGGCCTAGACAAAGCATTTATGAAGAAGACCCCCAAAGTAATCACAACAGCAACAAAAATAAATAAATGGGACCTGATCAAATTATAAAGCTTCTGCACAGTCAAGGAAACTATTACTAGAGTGAACAGACAACCTACAGAATGGGAGAAAATATTTGCACACTGCACATCTGATAAAGGGCTGATAACAAGAATCTATACAGAACTTAGGAAAATCAACAAGAAAAAATCAAACAACCCCATTGAAAAATAGGCAAAGAACATGAACAGAAATTTTTCAAAAGAAGACAGAATAATGGCCTGCAAACATATAAAAAATTGCTCAACTTCTCTAATCATCAGGGAAATGCAAATCAAAACCACAATGAGATATCACTTAACTCCAGTGAGATTGGCTCATATCAAAAAGTCCCAAACAACAAATGTTGACAGGCATGCAGACAGATATTTACACTTGTACACTGCTGGTGGGACTGCAAATTAGTACAACGTCTATGGAAAGTAATAAGGAGATACCTCAAAGAACTAACAGTAGAACTACCATTTGATCCAGCAATCCCACTACTGGGTATTTACCCAAAGGAAAAAAAGACACTTTATAATAAAGACATCTGCACTTGAATGTTTATAGCAGCATAATTCACAATTGCAAAGATGTGGAAACAACCCAGGTGCCCATGAATACACAAGTGGATTAATAAAATGTGGTATATATATACCATGGAGTATTACTCAGCAATGAAAAACAATGGTGAATTAACACATCTGCTAGTAACCTGGATGGAGCTGGAGCCCACTCTGTGAAGTGAAGTGTCACAAGAATGGAAAAACTAGCACTACTGGTACTCACCATCAAATTGGTACTAACTGATCAATACTTATGTCACACATGGCAATAATATTTATCAGGGGGCAGGCCGGGTGGAGGGGGTGGAGGGGATGGGAAAAATCTCACTGAA
>JAKFHU010001078.1:600000-827124 GCA_023783475.1 Daubentonia madagascariensis | reverse complement strand
TTTCTGGGGATGGCTACAGGTGTCTTAAGAAATGTCATTCTTCCCAGTGTGTGAATAAGGAGTGAACTAGGGTGACTAACATGTCCCAGTTTGCCCAGGAGTTCTCTGGTTGTAGCACTGAGAGTTCTGCATCCCAAGAATCCATTAGTCACTGGCAAACTGGGACAGCTGGTCACCCTGACTGTAATCTCTTGTGCAGGAGAGTGAGCCAGTCCTGGCTGGTTGTGTGGCCTCTGTCTGACTGTGCCCTCCACCCCTTATACCTGCTCTCCTCAAACAAGAGTTGGGGGAGGGCTTCTCTGCCAGGGGTGAAGGGAAAATAGAAAAGACCCATCTGGGATTAACAGAGAGGACAGAGTAAGGTCCAGGGTGTCAGAGAGCCTGCCTCCCTTCAACCTCAAGCTCACCCGGGACTCCTGACTTGGCACAGGCACACAGACCCTCAGCTGGGCCTCCTGGGGGCTCCTGGTCTTCCTGGGCTCCCACGTAGGGCCGTGTGGCAGGAAGTCCCATAGGGGTGTCGTACGTTTCCTCAGGTGCAACGCTCTTGCCGCCATCCAGAGGCAGGGCACCAGGTGTGTGCTCCCCCAACCAGCACCTTCACCTGCCACCGCATGAGGCTGATCCCACCCACTCACAAACTGTAACCAGAGCTTAAGGAAAACACCCACGGAACTCGGGCTGTGCAAATAGGTGCACACGTGGATGGATGCAGGGAACAAGGCCAGGAAATGGCACAGGCACTCAGAGAATTTCTGGAGACACCAAAGGGAGCATGTGTACAGGAGTCAAACACTGGCATGATGGCCCTCTCCTGGCCAGGGGGTGGTGGCGTCCAAGTACAATGCCTAGTCACCTCTCCCGGCTTCCTTACCTCGGCTCACATTCGGGCTCCACAGGCCTTGGTATCAGTTTGGGGACAGGCCTGGAACATCAAGAGACATTCCCCACCCTCTCCCTGCTGGGCAGGAGCCTCCTAGGGTGGCCATACTTGTGTGGGTCCCAGGAGCCAGGTCCTCTGGCACAGCTCCCTGGGAGGATGGGCAGGCCCGGGCGTGCCCGGGAGAAGGAGCAGGCGTTGGGGGGCTCTTACACTATCCAAGCCGGGCTCACAAGGCGGGAGGGTTGAAAGGCCCCTGGCAGCTCCCCAGGCCCTTATGCCTGGGAAAGAAAACCGCAGCCTGAAACTCCTGGGCTTCTGAAGGGCAGGAAAGCAGGATTTTTTGAGATGTGCTCCACTCTGTCTGCCTCCCAGCCTCTGTCATTCCTTTGAGGCCAGAAGGGCTGCCAAGCATGTCAGGCACCTAGGCTTCTAGAAACTCAGTGAGGCCAGTGTCCTCATTTCCCACTGAATACAGAAAGAATTTACTGAAGACATTGTTCCTTTGTCCAGAGTCCTATAAACATGGTAAAACCAACTAATCTAGGCACAGACCCCAAAAAGGGGTCCTGAGAAGTCTTACGATTTTCCTGGATGTGCCAGACATTATTTTAAGCACTTTCTGATATTAAGTCTTTGACTTCTTACAATAAACCTGCAAGGTAGGTACTATTATTGTCCTCCCCATATTTTTGGGGTGAGGAAGTGACTCACCCAATCCATATAGCTAGCACGTGGCAGGGCTGGGATTTTAACCCAGGCAGCTTAAAGCAGGATACATATATTCTGTCTGGTCTTTTGGGAATCAAGCAGAATTGTGAGATAACCGGTTAGGAATATGCTGGAAGTGGCTTAGGAGCAGGCTTAGGTTGCAAACTTAAGTGCCTACAGGCCAGGCAGATGAAAGAAATGTGTGACTCGGCTGGGCAGGGAGAGGCCTGTGGGCCAAGTAGAGTGTTTGGGCAAACTAGAGGTGTCCCTAGGAAAGTTACTTACAGACAAAACTTGCCCGGAGGCCATGTGAAGCCCCTGGCTGAGAGCAGCTCTAACCTAAATCCAGTGCAGCTTGGGCTCTGAACAGACCCGGGTCAGGAAATGCGCCCTCCCAGGGCGTGCCAGCTTGTCTTGGGGGGGTTTGAAGGGCAAACCACAGAAATGCCTGACCTGTGTAGCAGCAAAGGGTATAAGATGTACCAATGAGTGGAAGTGACAGGGTATAGGAAGAATAGCCCATTCAGAAATAGAAAAAGAGGTAGGGAGTCCCCTAAATGGCTCCCCAAATTTCACACAGTCCCCAAGGACTACCCCAACTGGCCTAAGGGATGATTCTTTACCCCCAATAACTCCTCAATGTTCAGGTGCCCATCAAAGCCCAGAAATTGGGTGGGAGAGGGATAGACTCGAGGGCCGGGTAGGACTACGGAAGGAAGCTGCCCCTGAGGCTGGGGCGATGGCAGTGACCTCTTGGGGCAGAAGGTGACCAGAGCCCCAGAGTGTAGGCCCTGCTCAGGTCCTTGGGACCCGCAGCCTATCCTGCTGGAGGGCAGGAGCCTGCAAAGGGCATCCAGTTTCCTTGGTGTATGAATCCCTGTCAACGGAAAAGAAGCTAAACTCTGTAAAACAATTTAAAGAGGTTTATTCTGAGCCAAATTTGAGGACCATGACCCAGAGCCACAGCCAAGAAGCCTTGAGCAAGTGGACTGGCTGTGGTTGGGTTACAGTTTGGTTTTATACATTTCAGGGACATAGGGATTACAGGTAAAGTCATAAATCAATACATGGAAGGTATACATTGGTTTGGCCACAAAAGGTGTGCGATCTCAAAGTGGGGGGGGTGGCTTATAGGTTATAGGTGGGGTTAAAGACTCCCTGACTTGTAATTGGTTAAAAAAATGAGGCTTTGTCTATAGGCTTGGAATCTTTTTAGATAAAGAAGAGACAAGTCACCAGACATATATTTGTTGTGTAAATTGAGGACCAGCAGGTTTGTCTTGAATAGCCTTAGGCCTGTTAATGACTCACAAAGGACATCTCCAAGAAGGGAGGGGGGTATGGTGAGGCACATCTGACCTCCCTCCTCCTGGCAGACAATTTAGTTCTAGGATATCCCCTTGGCCAGGAGGGGTCCATTCAGTCAGTCGGTGGGGGGGAGCCTTTTATTTAATTTTAGTTCACATCCCCAAGTGTGTGTGCTTGGCACAGTGTCAGCTTGTCGGCTGGCCCGGCCAGCGGGCGCCGTAACTGGTGGTGGGCAATGAGATCACTTGCCCCCCCCCCCCGACACCGGGACTGGGCGGGATCCGTGGGAGACGGACGGGGCGGCCCAGGTGCGCTGTGCTTGGCCTCGTGACCTAGTCGCTCGTCGTGGGGTACCATCCACTTGCACTGGGACAACTGGCTGCAGGTGTCTAGGCACTGGGGGCGGGTACCTCCGCGGGCACCGCGCTGGGTACCGCCCGGGACGAGCGCGGCGCCGCACCCCGCCTCCCGCTCCCGGCAGCCGTGCTGCGCGCTCGCCGGCTCCTCTTCCCTCCCCCTCCTTCCGAGCAGCCCCGAGGAGGAGGAGGGAAGGGGGCCGGGCGGGCAGCTTTGTCGCGCTTTGGCTTTCTGCGTCAGCAGCCCCAGCAAAACAGCGGCGGGAGCGCGCGTCCTCAGCGCGTCCTCGGGGCCGTTGAGACCCGGCAAACTCAGGCCCTGAATGACAGTGCGGCGGGCGACTGCGCAGCGCGGGACGCGCGGAGGCACTGCCGCTTTAAGCACGCTTGTCCCGTGTTCGGAATCGAGCCAATGAGCGGGCGCCCGCTCCCTGCGTTCACCCAATAGCGTTCGGGCAAGGGAGGCCGAGCACCGCCCACTAATGTATAGCGCAGGTTCTGGCTGCTGTGAAAAGCCATCTTTGCATTGTCGCGGACTGGGTTCCTGCTTGTCGCGGCCTGGGTTCCAGCTCGCCGCAGCCGCCTCGCTGCGCGCCTCCTCCGCCGCCGCGGACTCCGGCTGCTCTATCGCCAGAGTCCCCGAACTCTCGCTTTCTTTTCCGTCCCCTGCATCAGCGCACCGGCGTGCCCCACCATGTCAGACGCAGCCGTGGACACCAGCTCCGCGATCACCACCAAGGTGAGGCTGGACGCCGCCCGTACCCTCGGGGTCCACGCGCAGCTGCCGGGGCGGTGTTTGGCGCGCAGCATCTGGGCTGCCGTAAGCAGCTGTTGCTCCTTCGCTGGGGGAGCCCGCCCGCCCCCAGTGCGGTGCCCCAGGCAACCCACTTGTTAGGGTGTGAATTTGTATGCCAGTGGATAAAGATTTCTTAATACAAAGAATAGGATAGTTTGATGTAAAAGTTTATTTTACCTTAAAGATTAGAATAGTATTAAAGAAAGAAAGATGATTTTACTTCCCAAAGATGGGAAGGGCTCGACACGCGAGAAAGAAAGAAGTGTCAGCCCTGGGATAAGGGGTTTGGGGTGTTTATTAGGGGGTAAAGAAAAAGAGAAAATAGTTGTGGCTGTCAGCTGGTAACAGAAAGAGGTGTGGAGTGGCTGTTTGCTTTTTGTCTTTTTTTCTTTTTGGTGAGGCCAGCTTGTCAGAGTCCTTGGAAATGTGGTTCTGGCAGGAACTGAGACAGAAAGCTGCACCCCACTGTCTGTTCAGGGCTCTTCAAGGATGTTAAAAAAAATCTCTCAAAAACAATCTAAGCCACAGGTTCTTGATTAAACAAAGGGGCAGTTGTGCTGTGATCTTTCCTTTCAAAGGGGCAATTATGTGTTGTGAGTTTATTCCTCTTTTCTGTTTGGTAGTTTATCTTTCTCTGTTAGGTAGGTTATTAACAAGGCCGTCCTTTCATCTCCACCCTCTCTTTGGTTAAAATTAAAATTCTTTTTTAATGAACTCAGAAACTGGGGAACTTGGACAGAGGTCTCTTCTGTAACTTCTTTCTGCTGGCTTAGGGAGGTAGAGATGTCCCTATGGTGAGCCCATTTGAGGGTCTCGAATGGGGAGGGGTTG
Organism: Daubentonia madagascariensis; assembly: GCA_023783475.1. Lineage (NCBI taxonomy): Eukaryota > Metazoa > Chordata > Mammalia > Primates > Daubentoniidae > Daubentonia > Daubentonia madagascariensis. The sequence continues at coordinate 822,242 of JAKFHU010001078.1, read as the reverse complement.
AAAACGGATGGTTTTAGAAACGAGGTTAGAGGCAGAATGGGGGTTTCACTGGAGAGAAACAGTTGTGGCTTGAATTCGGTTTTGTATGCATGTTATCAGATAGAATGTAGGGTCCTAAAATGAGTATCAAAAGTAGACCTGTTAGGGACCCTAAGAAAGGTGTTAACTAAGAAAACTAAGGCCACACTTGGCAAGAAGAATTTACAGTTCTGATTATTAGGGTTCCCAGCATGGGCAAAGGACCGACGAGGCCTGCTGTGTAAGCTGGGATGTGGCAACATAAGAGAAGTATAAAGCAGAGGAAAAGGGCGATAAGAAGCCATATATACCACAGCATATTATTGAAGTTCACGGTTTTGAGGCTTTTGTCTAGTGAATCTGAGCCTGGTATCTGTGATGGGCTGGCAGGTGTAGGTTGGTGGATTTTTGGGGGGTTTGCAGTGGGTGGAAGCAGGTTTTTCTGGAGGATCTGTAGGTTTGAGTCAGGAGAGATGAATCCAGGAGGGGATCCCCAGAAGCTCAGCTGTAGTGGGAGTAGTGAGAATTATTTAAAAGACCCTCTCTATGAAGGTTGGAATGGGCCCAGTTTGTACTATCTTTAAGTAAAACCCAGTCTCCAGGCTGTACATGTTGCAGTTCCTAAAAATTAAGAGGTTATGGTTGAGGAAGGTTATAGTGAGTTTTACTGCTGGCAGGTAGGTATTAAGTGGGGGGTGAGGAAACTGAGGTGAAAGGCAGCAGGAGAAAAGAATGCCAATACATAAGTTTAAAGGGGTAAGAAACAAAGGTGCCCTAGGGAAGATGTAGAGTCTGAACTAATTTCCATCTCTCGAAATTGGCCCTTACAGTCTCACATGCCTGTCTCTTTCGAGATAGTCCCTGGGCTCAGAGGGAGGATTTTTAGTAGCAGGGCTTTGACAGTGAATAACAGGTTTGGGCTAGGCGGGATTTAATAGTTTCAGATCTTGGAGATATCAGGTAAATTTGTTATTTACTCAATATTTGTCATGACTCTGGGAAACAATGCATGAAAAGGGCACTTGAATTAGCAAGGATGTGTCCAGGGTCATGAGTGGACAGTATAATATAGAGGAACGTGAATAAGAAAAACTAGTACCTTGAATAGGGGAACAAATGACTCTTAGCAACTGTATGAGAAACTTTTTGACCATATTAAATAATTTAGCGTAAAACACTTGTTGTCTCAAAACAGGATCACAGGTTACCGTAAAATTATAGTCATTTTTCTAGCTAGACTGACAATCAAAAGATTTTAAAAGGCAAAAAAAAAAAGTTTTCTCTTTGATAGAGTGGAGACTCAGCTTCCCAAACAATCATAAGACCTAGTGTAGACAAGCTGGAATACAAGTAAATAAGGAGGCAAACTGAATCTGTGGGGTTTTTCTTTAGTTTTATATGAGTTTTTAAAATGTTTACGTTGTTGTTGGAACTGGCTGCTCCAAGTAACCTTGAATTAGTGAGCTTTATCTCAACACCAGTGACTTAGCAACTGCAGTTTTAAGCAGGCAGAAAGGAAAATAGAGAGAGATCGAGAGCTTAACAAACTCTACATTTTAACCGTATAGTGGCAGATTGACCATATGAGCTCTGAACTTTTTGATATAATTTGTTCTTTAGTAAAAACTTGGGCACAAGGATTGGCCATAACCAGCTGGAGTCCTAAAAAACCTGGCATGTCTTTGAACCTTTCCATTTATACAAATACTTATAAATAGAGGTACCATAAACCAACTAGGGTGTCTGAAGGGCGTCGCTCTCCATGTCTTTCATCATTATTACAGGATTTGTTTTTCACTTTTCTTTAAAAGAAGAAACCAAACGGTAGTGTAGGGTTTGGCATAGTGAATCAGAGTGTGCTGCTTGTGGGCAGGACTCCCCGGTGTTTCCCCACTGAGTCACGCTTACCCTCTCAGTTTCTCTCTCTGGGGGTCTGTCACCTCTGAGAGGGCTCAAAACACTGAGAGATCAGCTCTTATATGCTGTTTCCTGGATAGAGCCTTCTTTTAATTTTGTTGGGGGGATTCCCTATTATAGGGCCACTTGTGCTGCTGGGAGTTGCCCCAGGCAACTCCTACTTAACTTCCCCATGCCCCGTCACCCAGGGGTGCCTTTTGGCTGGAAGGAGTAGAATGCCCTTCTCTTCGGAGCTGAGGAACTCAGTCTCTCATTTATCTACAAACAAAACAGTTGGGTTTCCTCTTTTGCAAATGTGCAGAAAAGCCAATTGAGATTAATTTTGGGATGAAAAGGCAATGGAGAAGATCCTTTGGAAGCCATATATACCACAGCATATTATTGAAGGCACAGGTGCTTGAATCAAAATTAGGATCCCAAGCGACAAATTCCTAGGAAAAGAACCAATAGTTCAGAATAAAGCAAGGACCATCAACTCCTTAAAATTTTTTAGGCAACGTAAGAGTAGAAACCAAAATGTCAAAGGCAAGGCTACAAAATTAACTTATTTATAGGAATTGAGGTACTATATTCTTGGGTTTATTTGCAGAGTTGTAGCAGACATAAGCATTGTTAACCATTTAAGCTAAGGAATTTAGAGACTTTTGTTGTGTCACGATATTTTAGTCTCTTTAGTAATTTGTCCTAAGGTGGCTGATAAATTCTCTTTTTTAAATCTCCTTTTGTACAAACCCCATAACTGAGAACAGAAACCTTTGTTGTTTTAACCAGAAGTTTCCCTTTTAATTATAGTCACTTGATCACATACAAAATTTCTTTGTATATTCCCGGCTATGGACCTTACCTCAATTTGTACCGACCATCTACAACGTACTTAAGCTTTCTATTTGTTCAACCTTTCTTACCAAAAGTATATTTCTACGTTCGTTGCATTTCTACATCTCCCTCTCCCACTTTACTAATTACCCTCTACCCTGCTCTCACTTTTTCCCTAAATTTATATTTTGAAAGCATAGAGTTAGGACTTTAGGCCTAGATAAAGGGAAAAAGGAGGTTATACGTAAAGTCTCAGTTAAGTCTTTTTCCAAGAGCCTGAGAAAGGAAGCCTGAAGTGTTAAAGGAGTTAGGCAGGTGTTTGACTTAACCAAAATATCTTTTTCTAGTAGGGGGGTAATTGGGAAGCATTAAAAAGGAATGAGCAGAGACTTGATCTCCCAGTGAGCAGAGGGGCTGTAGAGTACACAGGGGTTTGTATTTTACCTTCCATTTTGACAGTGGCGATGGGGGAGGGAAATAGAGGTCCCAAAAATTCAGGAACAGGAGAGTAAGTGGCTCCGGTGTCTGTTAAAATCAGTTTGCTTGCCTGTGACAGAGAGGCTGTTACCCAAGGCTTGGCCATCTTGATGTTAAAGTGAAGTGGGTTTTGAAGCCGGGGTCTGTCTGTTAGACTGAAGCAGTCGCAGAAGATGTGTGGGTGTGGACGATGTCGGCTCAGGGGGCCCACCAGTTCTGGAAGGTGAGTGCGGTCCCCTGTTGTAAGGAGAGAGCACACTCCTGCTTCCAGGGCCCCTCCCTTTGGCAGAGAGGGCACGGTCCTGGCAAAGGCCTCCTGTGCCATGTCTCACTCCAGTGACCTAGCTGGCTGCAGCAAAAACAGGGCTTGGTTCCCGGGGGAGAGCATGGTCCTGGTGTCTTCTTGCCTGAGCCTCCAGGGTAACTTTGTCTCTGAAAAGCTTTTTCTACAGCGGTAGCCGCCATTTGGGAAACTTTCTGCTCTCGGGGCCCGCTGGCTGCCGGTCCCGCTTTCTCTCTTCCTCTCTCCTTTTCTAATCTCAGTCATCAAAGACCTTGAAGACCAGGTTTAAAAGTTCCGCTTGTGAAATATGAAATTCTTGGAGTTTTCACTGAATATCGGGCTGACTGGGAGATGAAGTGTATTGCTAGGATGGATTGTCCTCTCTGGTGTCAGGGTCTAAATTAGTAAAGACCGAGTGGCCTCAGACAGTCGTGACGGATAAAGGGCTGGACTTTTGTCTTGGCTCTGAGTAATTTACAATGCTCCGTGACCCCTTCAGCCTCCCGGAGAGATGCAAGGGTAAGAAGTAACATGAGGAAGGCAAAATGAAGATCAGAAAGTTTAGCGAGTTCAAAGAAAGCCTGAAAGCAGAGAGCTTCAGAGCCCTGGCTGAGCCAGAAGCCATAGAAGATTGAGTGGCAGAATAGTATTGTGATTAAGTGATCAGTTCTCGGGCCAAATCCCCTTGTCACTTAATTTACATCTTAATGGGGAGTCTTTGGGTGGAGCTGAACCTTGTCCATGATAAAAGAAAAGGACTTTTTAGGGATGGTGATAGGTTGATAGAAAAAAAGGTCTGAGAGGGCATCCCTGACTCAGATGACCTTCGGAGCTATGCTCAGACATCAGGCATCCCCAACTCTGAGTTGGACTGAAACCTAGAGATCTGGCCAGAAAACAGGCATCTCCGAGTTCTGACCCAGACTGAGACCTACAGATCTTCCCCATAGCCAGGTGTCCCTGGGTCTGGGTGAAGAACGATGAGGGCAGTTAGGAGGCAGAAGGCTCTCCAAAGCAACCCCCCCCCCCCCCCGGGAAAAGGGTGGTTAGGAAGCATGCCCCCACGGCACCCTCCCGAGTGGTAGACCTGGTGCTGGGTTTCCCTTTTAGTCCAAACCTAGACAAAAGCTACCACTCCCAACCTCCAGCATATGACCACTTCTAGAGACCAAGAGACTCACCAAATTCTGAACAAGAGCACTGAGAATTAAATCCTGGGAGCAGTGTAGCAGGGGACGGCACAGTCTCAAGACAGAAGCAGAAAAGTGAGCTCCTCCTATGGGGGCAGAGAAGTGACTTAACTTCCCTGTACCAGAGGTAGAAAAGTGAAGTCCCTGTTCAGACCACCAAACTGTTAGGGTGTGAATTTGTACGTAGGTGGAAAAAGATTTCTCAACACAAAGATTAGGATAATTTGAAGTAAAAGGTTTATTTTACTTTAAAGATTAGAATAGTTTTAAAGAAAGAAAGATTATTTTACTTCCCAAAGATGGGAAGGGCTCAACACGCGAGAAAGAAAGAAGTGTCGGCCCTGGGATAAGGGGTTTGGGTGCTTATTAGGGGATAAAGAGAAAGAGAAAATAGTTGTGGCTGTCAGCTGATAACAGAAAGAGGTGTGGAGTGGCTGTTTGCTTTCTCCCTTTTTATCTTTTTGGTGAGGCCAGCTTGTCAGAGTCCTTGGAAATGTGGTTCTGGCAGGAACTGGGAAGGCAGAGAGCTCGCACCCCTACTGTCTGTTCACACCCCCCCCCCCACCATGACAGTTCCGGAGCCAGCCATGCAAGGAAAAGAGTGGAAAGGTACAAATTCCGAGAACTCTCCACCCTTTCTCAGAAAAATCATGAATGTTCCACCCCCAGCTTGGCATAAAATTGGGGAACCAACATAATGAGAAACTTCATTACGTTCAGGATCTCCTCCAAGCGCGGAGCAGACCCATTCTGCTCCAGAATGCACTTTCGCTTTGTAAAGCTTCCTTCTATCCTACAATAAACCTGCTTGTGTGCGTATGTGACTGACCCGTCATCGACTTGGTACCTATACCCATTCTTTGGCACTGGGAAACAAGGAACAGGGAATACTGAGTGACTTGACAGCAAGGCCAGCGCTGCCCGTGGCCCCAAGTCCCCAGGCCCAGGGGTACACTCAGCGGCCCCGGGCCACGTGCTCCTTGCGCGCGGTGCGTGCGGAGGCCCGCGTGCAAAGCCCATGGTGGGGGGGGGGGTTGTGCTTCCGTGCCAAGGCCTCCCCGCCCCCACCCACTTCAGGGGTCTTGGCCGCCAGGGGGCGGGAGCGGGCGGCTCCAGGACTCGGGGCTGGATTGGCCTAAGGGAACGTGGCGACTGGGGGCCCAAGGCCACTTGCTGGGCACTGGCCGAGTGGCTCCCTAAGCCCGGGCCGTGGACGCCAGTTTGTGTTGGCCCACAACTCGGGCGCGCCAGGTGGAAAAAGTTACGGGGCTTCGGGATGCTCAGAGCTGCCCTGCTTTTCGGGTCCGGGCCGGTCCACCCCGCGGCGTTGTCTGATGGACACTGAGCCGCCGCGGGGACAGCGAGAGGTCGGGAGGCAGTAGGTTGCTCCGGGCAGCGGCAGGCCTTGGGCCTAGGGCAGGTCGCCTGAGCCTGCACCCGTTTCCGGGCAACGGTCTGCGTCCTCCTGGGACAGCAGGATATGGGGGAGCTGTACGATTTGGGTGTCTTGCCAGGACCTGGGCTCCCGGGGGCCTGGCGTTGGAGCCAGGCTGTGGGGACTCTGGCTGGCGAGGTGGCCTCCGCTTCCCCTCCCAGGCTAGTCCGCCCGTAGGGGTTCTCCCGCCGGGGCAGGACTCTCCCGGCATTACCTTATTTATGGAGCATACCTGCTGCCCTCCGAGAAGGGTTTGTGGGGGCGGAGCTCCCTCTAGTTGGAAACAGTCTGTGATGGGCGTGTGAGTTCTCTGGGGCTCGTTCACCCAGCCTGACGGGTTTGGGGCTGTGGTGCCACATGGTTCCTTTCCTAAGAAGGGTGAGGAGGTAGCAGGAGCCCCACATGGGCCGTTCTAGTCAGTGTTGAAGGGTTGGGAAATCGTAGGGAGTCTGACCACACGAACTCCGGTATCTGCAGCCCTCCTTCCGCTCCTCCAGCCACGTGTAACACGTGACGCTTAGCTTCGGATGCGCACATCAGCCCCGCATCTCTAGTTCTCAGCCCCCTTGCCTGCCCTGGGTTGCTCAGAAGACTTACAGGTTCCCTCTTCCCTCTTGAAGGACTTAAAGGAGAAGAAGGAAGTTGTGGAGGAGGCAGAGAATGGAAGAGACGCCCCTGCTAATGGGAACGCTGTGAGTGGCCACCTTGCCCGTGATCCCTGGCAGCTCCCGTCCCAGGAAGTTTTTCCTGCTCTCATTTTGGGTTTAGCCCAGGGTGGGAAAGGAGGCCAGGGCCCTGGGCAGTTCCTGTGTCAGGGCCGCCACTGGACCTTGGTTGAAAGGGATCTCTTAGGTGCTCTAGAAGCATCAGGCAGCCTCTGGAGGGAGGGGTGAGGGGGTCAGGAGCGCTGCTGTGTCCTCCAGCCCTGGGCCAGCTGGTTAACAGCCAGGTATGTGTTCTGTCGAGGAGAACGAGGAAAATGGGGAGCAGGAGGCTGACAATGAGGTAGATGAAGAAGAGGAAGAAGGTGGGGAGGAAGAGGAGGAGGAGAAGGAAGGTGATGGTGAGTAGCCTTGTTTGGCAGAAGGGGAAGGGATTGGGGGCTCCTTGGGGAGGGACTGTGATACCTGGGGACCAGTGGACTTGTACCTGTGGAGTCAGGGCCTTCCTTGTTTTGGGTTAGTGACGTGGAGCTGTGCCATACACCCACTCACGCCATCCATATACTCACTCTCGCCTTGGATGGTGCCCGCTGTGCAGCTTTGAAAGCCACTGACTGCTGATCTGCTGGGCTGGCCTCCGGATACAGCCACTTAGGCCCCCTCACACTCTGACAAATGCACGGGCGGGTGTGGGTACCTGACCTGTCCAGTTTGTCAGGCAGCAGAGGCTAGTCCACGGACATTCCACCCTGACACATCTGTTACTGGGAGATTCCCCAAGGAGCCACAGTGGGAGGGCAGTGTGGTATTTACCTGGTTCCTTGATTCTCTCCAGGTGAAGAAGAGGATGGAGATGAAGATGAGGAAGCTGAGGCCTCCACAGGCAAGCGGGCAGCTGAAGATGATGAGGTAGGGTCTAGCTCAGGGCTGGGGAACCTGCAGCCTTAAGGCCACATGTGGCCTTCTAGGTCCTTCAGTGCGGCCTTTTGACTGAATCCAAATGGTACAGAACAAATCCTTTTATTTTTATTAATACGTTTTTGTTTGTCCTTTAGATTTTTATTTTATTTTTAGAATGAACATATTTAAAATACCAAAGAATAAAATAATTTTCAATGAAATGATCCTCCCAGATTGACCAGCACAATTAGAACATTAGTAAGCTGTAAGGGCTAAATTGATGGTTGCTATGCTCATGATTTAGTTCTAACTTCCCCTGCCTGACTGATGCCACTATGGCACGTGGCTGGTGAGAGTTTATGGGGGTTTAGTGTGCTAGTCTGTTATCAGCTTTTGATAGCGGTGTACCGTGTTTCTATAGGTTATTAAGTATGAAATGTCTGATTTCCTTAAGTTCTAAATTTGCCAATTGACATCTATGACATTTCACTTTGACACTTCTTGTTTTATTTTTACTGTGAAGGTACATCCTCAGTCTTGCAAACACATGTTTTGGCTTGTGATTATCTTTCAAATTTTTTTTTAGAGCAATTTTTGTGAAACCATGGATAAGTCAAAAATTCGTATTATTTTTGAATATGAGTTCCGTCATGGAACCAATGCAGCGCAGACAGCTCGAAATATCAACGAAGTGTTTGGGAAGGATGTGGCTAACGAACGCACAGTACGTCGATGGTTTGAGAAGTTCCGTTCTGGTGATTTTAATCTTGAAAATGAGCCACGTGGGCGACCTGAGACCAAGGTGGATAATGATGAGCTAAAAGCTGTAGTGGAAGCAAATCCATCTCAACCTACACGTGAATTAGCAGCAAGGTTTGACGTTAGTATTCCAACAATATTGGACCATTTGAAACAAATTGGCAAGGTAAAGAAGCTGAATAGATGGGTTCCTCATGAATTAAACGAGCGTCAGAAGAGAAATCGTCTTGAAGCTTGCCTTTCTTTGTTGTCACGACATAAAGGCGAACCATTTCTACACCGTATTGTTACGTGTGATGAAAAATGGATTCTTTTTGACAATCGCAAGCGTTCAGCGCAGTGGTTGGATAAAGATGAAGTGCCAAAACGCAGTCCAAAACCGAATATTCATCAGAAAAAGCTAATGGTGTCTGTTTGGTGGTCCAGTGCTGGTATTATCCACTACAGGTTCATGAAACCTGGTCAGTTGATTACAGCGGATGTCTACTGCAACCAATTGGACGAAATGATGAGGATGCTTGTGATTAAGCAGCCGAGATTGGTTGATAGAGAGAGGCCAGTCCTCTTGCAAGATAACGCTCGACCACATGTCACACAAACAACGCTGCTCAAACTACAGGAGCTGGACATGGAAACTCTCTGTCATCCACCGTATTCACCAGACCTTGCACCAACTGACTACCACTTTTTCCAGGCTTTGGACCACTACTTGGAAGGAAAAATATTCAATTCTCAACAAGCTGTGGAAAACGCCTTTCGAAATTTCATCGCTACTTGCTCTCCAGGCTTCTTTGCTGCTGGCATAAACAAGCTACCGTTAAGATGGCAGAACTGTGTTGATAGTTTAGGTGCATATTTTGATTAATTGTACTGCTTCTTGTTTGAGATCTAATAAACTACACTTTTGATTCGAAATCGGACATTTCATACTTAATAACCTAAAACATTTGAAATGGAATTTGTAAATAGCTGCACAGTTGGACAGGTTTTTTTTTTTTTTGGAGACAGAATCTTGCTCTGTAGCCCTGTGTAGAGTGCAGTGGTGTCATCATAGCTCACTGCAACCTCAAACTCCTGGGCTCAAGCGATCCTCCTGCCTCAGCCTCCTGAGTAGCTGGGACTACAGGTGCTCAGCATGACACCCAGCTAATTTTTCTATTTTTAGTAGAGAGGGGGTCTTGCTCTTGCTCAGGCTGGTCTCGAACTCCTGAGTTCAAGCAATCCTCCCACCTTGGCCTCCCAGAGTGCTAGAATTTCAGGTATGGGCCACCGCACCTGGCCTCATGGCAGTATTTTTTAATTCTGTCTGCTTAACAGCCCATCATGTCAAAGAAGGTCAAGAGAATACTGAAGGAAGAAAACATTGTTTAGAGAGGATTGGGAATTGAAATATTACCTTGTTTCTGCTAAAGATAAAATGATTTGCTTCCTTTGTCATACTGTAATATCAACGTTAAAGAAATTCAATGTTCGTCAGAATTATAACACTCATAAGGACCACAAATATTTTACATTAGAGGCAGAGGTGTGAAAGGTTGTATTGCAGAAGTTAACAGATGAAAAGCAAAAGCAAAGACAAGTCTTTCAAGCAGCAATAAGACCTGGAAATAATGCCACTGAAGCAACTTATAAAGTAGCTTATATACTCGGGAGAAAAGGGAAGCTATTCAGAGATTTAGAAATTGTGAAAGAATGCATTGTCAAAGTTGCAGGATGCTTAGACCCTGATAATGTTTCAAAGGACAAACTGCCTCTTTCAAAGAGAACCATAACTAGTTGATTGGCAGCATAAATTAGCCTTTGACTTAACAACTTCATGCAGTACTTAGAAAGGAAAATATATATTATTCAGTCTCTTTGGATGAATCAACTGATACCACTGACTCAGCACAGGTTTTATACTTCAGTCGGGTCATAACAGAAGATTTTCTTTGCTACAAAGAGTTACTTGCTTTGGGCACTCTTGCGAACAGAACACAGGGAATAGATATCTTCAACAACTTTCAAGAAAAATGTCATGAAGTTAGACAAAATTTGGTAAATTTAGTGAGTGTATGTATAGATGGTGCACCTTCCATGACAGGAAAACATGAAGGGTTTATTGCACAAATTGAAAAATATGTTAACGGATCCAGATGCTCTCATTTGTTTTCACTGTGGCTTGCATCAGCAAAATCTCTGTGCTAAAGCTACTATTTTAAGTGACACTTTGCAACAAGTTATAAGTATTAACTATATTTGTGCAAATGCAACATAGCATGGTCAGCGGCATTGTCAGTTTTGTAACATGCTAGAGTTGAACAATGAGGTATTCAATGTGGATTTGCAGTATCATTCTAAAGTGTGTTGGCTATCACAGGGACAGGTGTTAGCCAAAATTTTATCTCTGAGAGAACAGATAGTTAAATTTTATGAAGAACAGAATCAGCAATGTGAATTATTGAAAGAAGATTTTTGTAGGAATGCAGCATTTCTGTGTGATATCATGTCAAATCAAAACAACTTGAATATTTCTTTGCAAGGTAAAAGTAAGTCTATATATGATATATAGCAAAAAATCCAAGCATTTTGAAAAAAGCTATCCTTTTTCAAAACCCTTCTTCAAAAGGAAATTTCAGATGAACATTTTCCTCAGCAAAGGTCATTGATGAGCAGAATGATACATGGGCATCATTTGAAGAATACACAGCTGTTACAGACCCATTAATTGGAGAATACAATGAAAGGTTCACTAACTTTGAGAATCATGACACCACACTCAAGTTAGCGTTTCAGCCTCACCTTGATATCACCAAGGCACCTAAAGAACTACAGATGGAATTGATTGAGCTCTCAGTAGATGACATTTTTAAAGTCATTGTTTGAGGCTAAGAAAGATCCAATTGAAACATGAAAAAATGCAGTAGAATACCCAAGCCTTTGGCAACATGCCCAAAGAATGCTTTCTTGCTTTTCAATCACTTATTGCTGCAAATCTGTGTTCTGCTACCTAACCCAAATCAAGACGCCCTTAAGGTCACAAATGACTGATACCCACCTAGAGGATCAGCTGAAACTGTGGACCACCATGCTACAACCAAATACTCAAATGCTTTCCAACAAAAAGCAGAGACAACAAAGTCACTCAAAGGTTAGTTAACTTTAAAATTAACAAGTAGTTTTCATTTTTGAAATTACTAAGTACATAGTAGTCAGATGTTTACAAAATAATGTGTGTTTTTAAGTATATCTAATTGAAGTTTCTGGAATGTGGCCTTATTTGATTACAGCTAAATTAATGCAGCCCTCCAACATGAAAAGGTTCCCCACCCCTGGGCCAGAGGCTCTTCCCAGCTGCGGATCTGACTGGAGAGTCACTACCCTGGAAAGGCAGGCTACAGGCTGCTCTTTCAGCGATGCCATATGCCTGGTCGTCGTACAGACTGCAGCCACTGACTATTGAGGAAAGACACTGCACTTCCCTGGGCCAGACAGACAGGCATACAGTGTGTCCTTGCTCCTGGGCAGCAGCTGGGCTGGATGTTGGTGCTTGGCCTTTTGGCATGGGGGAGCTGGTGGCTCCCGGGAAACAGATCATAAGGGACCTGGATAGCACCCTGCAGTGACAGGGCACTATTAGGAGGGAGGAGCCTGGGGGAGGCCAGGGTAGACTGCATCACCTACGTGTGAGACCCAGTCAGCGAGCCCTGAGTCCTGAGCCACTGCCACTGGCTGGCCCCGGCCAGCTCTCAGGTCCAAATTTAGGTGACTGCTTTATCTTTGCACATCTGATGGCCTTTCTGCTCCTGTCCTGTCTTGTTCCTCACCTTTTTGCACTCCAGGTTGGAACCTTATCCTCTCTCCTCTGTGACTGATGTCTCCTGCCTCCGTTTACCCATGTATTTGTCACTTTCATTCTCTTGCAGGTCACCCTCAGTGTGCAGGGCTAGGGCCTGTTTGCTACACAGTCCCTGGAATCATTTTTGAACAAGCAGCCTCTCGTTTTATTTTAGCATTGTAGCCCGGACGTCACGTAGCCCATCTGCTCACCAGGCCCCGCGGACAGGTGTCCAGGCGCTCCGTGTCAGAGCCTGACAGGGCATTCTGAGCGCTGAGGCGTCTGGCAGCTCTGGAAGGGCAGCGAGTGTCCGCTGTCCCGTGAGAATGCGAGCGCCTACCGTGTGCCAGCGATGGTGGCGGTGTGGGCCGGGCTGCTACAAACAGAGGCCCCTTTCTTCAGGGAGCGCGGTTAGAAATAGGACAGAGCCCAGCGGTCCAGGGGTCCAGGGGTCCAGGGGCCTCCCAGGCCGGAGTGGGGAGAAGGAGAAAGCGGGCGCCCCGCGGGCTGAAAGGGGAGCCCCCACCCCTGCTTGCTGGCACGGGCCTGAAGCACGTTTCCTCCGCATAAATAGTTCCTGGCCAGTTGCTGGGGGAACCAAACACAATTGACTGACGTCACTGGGCCGTTGCGTAGCAACCGGAAGGGAGCTCCCCGCCCAGCCGGAGGTCCTGGTCGCTGTGGGGGAGGGGGCGGGGGCGGAGTGGGGGGTGCCCGCCGGCCGCCCGAGCCGCTCTTCCCTTTCCTCGCGGGGAAAGGTGCCGCCGGGTGCTGGCCGCTGTGGCCGGAGAAAGCCCCATTGTGGCCGGAGTGCTCCCTGTGGCCAGTGGGCATTTCTCTCGCAGAGAGAGGTCTTTGTTCACCCTTACCCCGTCTCACTACCCTGTTTTCTGTTCCAGCCTCATTCATTCACAGGGCTCCAACCTGGGTTCCTGCTCGGGTAACAGGAGGAGGTGGCAGCATGGGGTGTTTTCCTTCTCCTTCTCCTAGTCACCCGGGAAATCTCTGAGCTTGGCCACCTGCCTTGGGGGAGGAGACACTGGTCCTGCTCACTCCACTCTGCTCCCTTCCCTGGTTCCCTCCCCTGGCGTTTGTGCTGTGTCTCCAGGGGGGCCTGCGCTGACCACCACCAAGTTTCTGATGTGGGCCTTGTTCTTAGGATGTTCCCTCTCTCCTGTTCATCTGTTCCCACCCCAGCAGAATGTAAAGTACTGACACCAGAAAGCCCCAGTTGGGAGACGAGGCCCAGAACCTCATGCAGGGGCCAGGCAATCTGCCACCATGCCCCTGCCCTGCTCTGCCTGGACCTGTCCATCTGTGGCCAGGGGTAACCCTAACCATCTCTTGTTGGATGACCTTGCTTGTCTTGTTGAACTTCAGTGTGATGGAGGCCATCTGTGACAGGTGTTTTTCCTAACCAAAGACTGTATTTTGAAAAGTACTAATGGAATACAGGAGGTTAGTAACAAAACCAGATTTTGGGGTGAATCCTATTTCCTCGTTGGTTGACATTTAAAATTCAGAGATGCAAAGGAATATTTTTTAGTCCGTGGAGTTAGGGCTTGTACTGAAAGACCTGGATGCATTGGCTCTTTCCAAAGCACGTGGTTAAAGTTCTGGTCGAGTGCAGAGCATTCAAGTTCATGTGTAGTGGGTGGGCATACCCCAGGGCCTAGGGCCTAGGAGTGGGCTCTGTGTGGCCTTGGGCAGACATCAGACCCCATTTGGAGTCCTGGCCTGTTTTTGTGGGGAAAGCAACTTTTATCTGCTGGGCAACTTTCAGAAACAGGAGAGATGGAGGTTATGGCAATGCCACCTGCAGTGGGGAACTCAGGGGAGCCAGGAGGGACAGGCTGCCTCAGTCCCCCTTTCCCCTCTTTGGAAGGAGTGTGGCATGGATGGGGCAGAGTGGCTGCTCCGAGGGGTGCCAGGAGCACCGGGTAAGGTCGACCTCTCCCACATACATTCCAGGCTGGGCCAACCGGAGTCCTTCCCCTAGGACTGATCAGATGGAACAGGAGAAACTGGGCCCTTTCCCCTCTGGTCTTGCAAGCCTGTGGGCCCGGAGCTTCCAGGAGCCACATTCCTACAAGGAGCAGAAGCCTAGAGGGGAGAGGCAGAGGCACCATGGGAGGAAGAGGAGACAAGCCATGGGGATAGTCCTGACAGCATTGAGTCCCGACTCCAGGTGTCCCCAATGTCAGCTCCTTCCTAGCCCTTCCTGACCCAGTCCTGTTTGTGCCTGAGCTCCTGCACCTTGAGTTTCTATAACTTTCAGTTAAGAGATTCCTATCCAATACACAGACAACATAAAACCCCAGCAAAGGAAGAAAACTGACATTGTCTATGTCCGCTGTTAAATGCTGTCTTTCAAGTATGTATTACTGATCACAGCATCTCTGTGAGACAAATGGAAGACCTATTTGGCAGATGAAGAAACAGGTTTGGAGACTAAGGCCTTGTCTAGGGCGACAGTCTCCACTTGTTTAGGATGCCACACAGGATGGGCCAACTTGCTTCCAGGTGCAGGTTCAGTGGTTACTGCCTGTCCCAAGATCCCTCAGCCAGGCTCTACCCCTGAAGATCTTTGCTGTGGCTGGGTCCTTCCTGGAGGAGTTGGGCCTTCTGTGGTCTGAGTCTCAGAGTACTATTTCCTTGTTCTGCTGTTCAGCTCTGGCAGTGACTTCAGTTGAAGGGTCTGTGCCCCTCTCTCTTCCTGCCTTTGTTCCCAAGAGCTTCCTAGGGAGACTTTTCTAGCCTGGGTCAGCTCAACAGTAGTATCTCAGATTATATTATGAACTCTCCCTCCTTCTCTCAGAAGTGTCCCTCAAATCCCCAAGTGTAGTCATCCTCACGGCTTGGGTCTTGGGGATGCCCACCCCCATCGCCCCTCGAGCTACTGGTGTTACCCCTCCAGCAGAGGGTGCGTTCCGCATTCCTGGGGACTCTGGAAGCTCAAGATCCAGTCGGCCTAAGAAATAGGGCTACCCTTAGTGTGAACAGCTCCCCGTGTTTCATTTAAATATTTAATTGTGTGCTTAAGTTCTGCGTTTACCTTTACAGTCCATCACGTCCTCCCTGGGGCCTACCCTTATGTGTGACCCCTTTGTTTTAGAGATGCTCTTTTCCTTGATAGAAGCTGTGCCTCACCCAGCCAGACCTATAAAGTGAACCACAGCCACATCATAATTTTAACCAATTAGTCGTGTGCCCACAGACTAAATAAACAGGAATATTTTCCTTACAAAACAAGTAAAAACACCAGCAAAAGTTTAGATTTTTTACCATTCTCAAAGTGGCCTCAAACTTGTAACTTTTCTTACAAAAAAGATATATATATGTATTTAAATCTTTAAACTTATTCCAGGGTTTGAATACATGGGTCCCCCACAGAAACTCAGACACACACATTTCCGATAGGAAAAGTTAACAGCCTATGGGGACATCTTGGGTTCCCCAGAACGCAGGCTCTATGCCAGGGTTTGTGTACAGGAGGTTTATTTGGGGTCATGCCCTGTGAGGAGGAGGAGAATGAAGCCAGAGTGGGCAGAGGGAGAGTGGCCTGTGTTGCAGGCCCAATGACAGCCTCAGCCAGCCCCACGGAGCTCTGGCACTGGAGTTTTCCCAGGTTGGGTGCAGTCAGGAGATTGGGCTGCTAGGGACCAGATGGTGCAACCTTGGGTGAGGCACACTCCGAAGGGGATGGTGCTGAAGGCTGTCCACTGACAGCACTCCCAGCAGCTGTGGGAACAAGTCCTTCATTGAAGGGGGTCAGGGCAGCCCAACACTGTCCACCACACCATGGGGTGGAGGCCAGAGTGTCCCTTCTGAGGTCTGCTGGGACTTGTCGGTGGCCTTCCCTTAGCCAAGCCCATGCCGAGCTCAGATGTTAGGACACTGTTCCTGCCCTGCTGGCTCATGGCCCAGCCTAAATGCTTATTTAAGCAGGACCTGTGCTCACTGGCCAGTGTTGGCTGGAAAAACACACATCAAAAGATGGTTGTTGTCAGAGTTCACCCAACATATAAATGAGAAGGCACCAGACAGGAGGTGCCCTAATTTGCTGAGTGAGGAAATGCTGGGCTTTGTAGGGGTAAATTTGTAACTGTCAGATCTCAATTCTCAACTCCAGAAGAGTACTCCACACACAGTCCTCCTTATTCTGACTGCTGTGCGTTCTTTATCCCCTCCTCTGTGTCTGCAACTGCCTTTCCCCAATAGCACTCCCGCCCGTGTTCATCCATCTCACACAGTGGGCTATGTGGGGACTTTGTAGGGGAGGAAAAAATCTCCTTTAGCCTTAGGTTCAGTAGCTGGGCCTGTGAAATAAACTGACATTTTAATTTGATGTTAAAAGTTTTATGTGGCACAGGGTGGGGCTTCATAGAAGAGAAAATTCCCAAAGAAGTGGCTAGGCTTGGCGGCTTTTATACCATTCTAACAAAGGATGATAAATTAGTAGACAAGAGACAAGACAAAGGAAAGGGGTTTCTGGGCTTCTTAGGGGTAGTAAATTGTGGGAAGGTAAACATGTGGGGGACACAAATGGTAGATAAGGGTTATTAATAAGGCTTGTCTGTGTAGACTCCCCCAGTGTCCTCTTTATCTCCAGGGATGAGGCTGTTGTCCCCTTCCTGGTATGGGCAAAGGGAGAAACTTCACAAGGGGGATTTATACCCTGCCTTCCAGGCAGAAAGCTCATCCTGTGTCTCCTTTTCCTCAGTTGCCTTCAGCTCAAATAATCCTTATGCCAGAATGGCATATTTGGGGTGATCCCCACCTTCAAGCCCACGTCCCCATGAAGGGCTGGATTGCTCCTCCTTGCTGACTGCTCCTGTGTCATAGGAACTGCTTCCTCCTCATCTCTTGCCTGTGGGGTGGGACCTTTCCCCAGGCTCCCGTCTTTGGGCTTGTTCTATCTCTATGATTT
Organism: Daubentonia madagascariensis; assembly: GCA_023783475.1. NCBI lineage: Eukaryota > Metazoa > Chordata > Mammalia > Primates > Daubentoniidae > Daubentonia > Daubentonia madagascariensis. The sequence continues at coordinate 805,038 of JAKFHU010001078.1, read as the reverse complement.
CTTCCTCAGCCATCTAGTCCTGAGCTGGGTGTACCTATTTCTCTCTGTGTTGGACACCCCAGCCCTGAGTGCAGCCCTGACCTTCTCCCCAGATGTGCTAGCATCTGGATGCCTGGGGGTCCCACCCATAGGGAGGACGTGTTGCCCGGTGGGTTTGCCAACACAGCAAAGAGGAGAGGAACAAGAAGAGCAAGTTGGGAGAGTCCAGCTGGCTCCAGACTGGCCGGCCTTTGGGGCCACACACTCCAAGTTAGCCAATGGTGGGGACCCAGGGGCTCAAAGCCACCCATGGGGTGCAGCTGCCATGGCCTCCTGGGGAACAGGAACTTGGCCCTGCAGAATCTAACACAAAGCAGAGTCACGTGGTTCCAGCCTGGACTTGACAATTTTCCCCTGTGCTGGGCATGAGCTTTGTCCTTGTTGAGTAGCTGTGACTTCCAGGTGTTAATACAAGCCCCCCACAAACCCTTTGATAGTGAAAAGGTGAGCTAGCTTGCTACTTTGCATATCAAAGGCCAACTGATGAGTCAAGGGACCCAGATTTACCTCACATTCAACATTTCTAGAAGCAAACGCATCCACATCGTCTGATCCTTTCCCACAAGCCTCTACTGGCCCTTCTCATGTTCCGCTGCCTGTAAGTGACACTTCCGGTCTCCTAACTGCCTGGGCTCAGACCACCAAGGAATGCTGACTGTCGTTTTCTGAGCCCTTCAATCCAACTGGTCACCTGTGATGTCTCCTGTCCCTTCCGTTGCTTTGCTACCCCTCACTGCCGGCCCTGGGCACCACAGGTCTGGGTCATCCCTCCACAGAGCGGCCCCCCATCACCCGCCCCCAGCACCACACTCCCAGGCCTTTGTCCTCCAACAGTGAAGACCCGACTCAAGTTGCTGCTAACGTGTAGCTGCCACGCCCCGGTCTTCACTCCCGTTATAATAAAGTCATGAAAGCCCCTGGTAAATAGCTGCATAGGACTGTCCTGCAGTAATAACCACGCCGCTCGCTCACATAGCACTCAGCTGCATGCCAGGCACTGTCCCAGGCACCTGGCTCATGAGCTCATCCACTCCTCAAACGGCCCTGTGTGGTAGGTATGTTATCAGTTTGCAGATGAGGAATCAAGCCCAGGAGATGAAGGTAACAGCTTATGGAGGTAGAGCTGGGATTCAAGGCAGCCTGGGCCACTCTGCCTACTGTGGGTACAGCAGCCCTTCCTGTGGAAGGCCCACACTCTGGGCTGACCCTGACGCCAGGACAGGTGACCAAGTGTTTCATTCCTGTGGCCTCGGTGATGGGTTCTGGGGAGGGCCTGGGCTCCGAGCCAGGCCTCGCAGCGTCCTCCCTGGGACTTTCCTGCCAGAGCCAGTGGGAACAAGTTTGTCCTTTGCTGGGAGGGTGGAGGGAGCCAGCCCAGGGCGCCCTGGGACTAGCAGGGAGCCTGGACCCAGCCCTGCCCATGCTCATTCTCTGTACTTCATCTGGTGGGAGTTTGGTTGCTGTCCCTTCTGAGACTCGGTTCGCCTTTGTAGTCTAGTGTCTAGTGCCTGGCACATAGCGGATGTTCAAAATAATACTTGTTGAAGCATGAATGAGCACATTTTGGGGTCTCCCACGGCAGGTCAGTGGCCCTCTGCTGTGGGCTCCAGTCACCCAGAGCTGCTGGCTCCACCCCCACCCCACATGGACTTTGTCCTGATTGTCTCTGTCTGGAAGGCAACATCTCTCCTCTCTTTTAGGGTCTGACTTGATTGCTTCTCTGGAAGTCCCCTGATTACTAGGCTCTAAATCAACAATCTTGGTCCTCTGAATTCTTTGCTGGGGACAATTCACATGGCACCTACAGAAAGTGGCAGCTCCTGGAGGGAAGAGGGTATACACACCCGGTTCATCTGTGTACTGCCTTGGGGACCGGGCATCACTCTTCCTCATGCAAGCCATCTGCAGGGTGGGGGTGGCAAACGCGCGCCTCTGGGGGCTAGGCTGTGGTGGACAGTGAGCATGTGCACCCTAAAGCACCCTGAAGAAATGAGGGCCCTAGATTTTTCCAGAGGAGCAGAAATCCAGATTTTTATGTAAAATCTCCTGTTTTAAAAATGTTAGCAATTAATTTACAATTTGAGAAAAACAATGTAAGTCAAACAAATCAGTGGGCTGGTTTCAGCTCCAGGGCTCCCATTTAGAGACTCTGCCGGAAGTGAGTAAGGGATAAATGTAGGGACCCATGGCCAGAGCTGCAGCAGGCAGGTGTGTGGGGTGCGACCTAGAGCTTCACTCATACCACCAGATGTGGCACAGTGTCCAGCCAGAGGGTGGGCTGGGGGCTCCCCCATCGCTGCAATCAAGGCCTGCCCGTGCTGATGCCTTCACAGGTGCATGTCGTCACAGACAACAGTAAATACCATGAAAGAGACTGGGTCTCAGGTGAGCAACTCACCCTGGTTTGCCTGGGGTTTTCCAGTTTTAAATCTGAAAGTCCCACATCCTGGGAACCCCTTAGTCCAGGGCAAACCGGGGTGGTTGGTCACCCTCCCTGGGTCCCTGCTCCGAGTGTGTCCCTGGCCTGCTGGAGGAGGAGGATGGCAGCAGGAAGGTGTGGGTTTATCAAGTGCCAGACACTGCACGTGGCCTGCGCTGTTTCCCTGGTGGTGTGGATTTGTTCTCTCCATTCTGCAGCTGAGGCGGCTCAGAGTGAAGTGACTTGCCCAGGGTGGCACTGGCGCTGGGGGTGGAACCCGCCTTGCTCTGATGCGGTGCTATCAAGCTCGCCACCCTCCCCATCCCTCGGCTTCAGCCTGGTGGGCCAGCCTGGGCCCTGGAGAAGGCCCAGGTCTCAGCCCTCAGGAGCTTACCTGGGTGGAGGTTCGGTCGGGACGGGTTTTTGCAGGCCTGAGACCCCCATACCAGCCCCCAGGCTCTTCTCTGTGCACTTCTGCCCCCAGCCCCTGAATGGGACAATCCCGGAAGCCCTCAGGGGACATTCGGTTTCCACAACACCCTGACTTCTGGTCCTCTCACCCTGGTGCTCACTGCATGGACAAGGGAGAAGGCTGGCGCTTAGAAAATAAACGCTCGCTGGTGATTTATTGCTCGGGCTGGGGGAGCCGTCCAGGGCAGGGGTGGGCAAGGGCCTGAGCATCCCGGGGTCTCTGGAGGCTGCTGAGCCAGTCCTTTGGGGGTCCCTGCGTGGGAGTCTAATCACAGTTGGGGCCAGCATGGGCCCGGCGTGGGGTGAGGTGACTGGTCAGGTAGCGCATGGCCGAGCGGATGCTCTCCACAGTCCTCCGCTCCACCGTCTCTAGCACGTGGGTGACGGAGCGCAGGGCTGAGCCGGTCCCTGAAGCCAGCCCGGAGGAGAAGGCTGAGCTGGCATTCCCCAGGATGCTGGAGACAGAGCGCAGGCTGGGCCCTGCGCTGTGCAACACGTCTGCCACGGTGCTGTGGTCAGAGGCCAGGAAGCCCATGGCCGTGCCCATGCCCATGGTGGTCTCGGACCACACCAGGATGTCTGCCAGGGAGCTGATGGAGCCCTCGCCCCCGCCCAGCAAGCTGGTCATGGAGCGCATGTAGTTGTTCTCCTCAGTGGCTGTGTACAGGTTGGGGTCCAGGGGCCTCCTCCCCAGGGCCGCCTCGTCGGGGCCAGGTGATAGAGGGACACTGCCTCCTGGGGAGGGAGAGGGAGATGGAGCCTGGAGCTCTCTTGAGCTGTCTGCCACATCCTCCCCTGTCACCATCTGGGACTCATCTGATGGCAAAGCTTTGGTGTCAAAGCATAAGGCCTTTGGACCCTCAGCTATCTCCTCAACAGCCTTGATGATGCTGGTGGCCCGAGGGTCAAGTTGACCCTTGGCGTCTAGAGTGGGCTGATCACCGTCGTTCACGGCGGGCGGAAGCTCTGCATTCTGGGTGGACAGGACCTCAGCACTTGGGGCAGGTGGAGCTAATTCCAGCTCCTTGTCAGAAATACTCTCCATTTGTGGTGTCTTTTCCTTACTCGGAGAGTGACTTGGCAAAGCCACCAGACTCTGAGTTTCCCTTGCATCTTGAACCAGCCTGTCCCACGCTGGGTTCTGGAGGCTTGCAGATGTTTGCAGGGCACCTGGGTCTCGGCTGGGAAACAGAATTGTGATCTCTTCAGGCATCTCCTGGCTGTTGCTGGGAGCAACTGCATCCTTGTCTCTGTCTCCAGATGTGGCCTTCGCCTGGGAGGCAGCTGTCTTCAAGGAGGCCTGATCTGCACCCTGCTCTTCAGCAGATGCTGCAGGGCTGCTCACCACCACCGAGACATCTTCAGGGAGGGGGACCTGACCTTGGGACCTCCCTATTGGGCTGTCCGTAGACGTGCTGTTGGACGGGGAGACCTCGGGAGAGCCATGTGTGGGGTTGCTGGTGGCTCCATCCTCTCCCGAGGGCTCGGTGGTCATCTATGCCCTTTGCCACGTGTGGTGGTTCGAGGGAGTGGCCACAGTCTAGCTAGGCTGAGTTGTCCAGGTGGTGAGGTCACAGGGGGATGTGGACAGCTGGTGATGTCACAGGCACCTACAGAGCAAGGTCCTGAGCATCCAGAGTGGCCGTGTAGGTGGGCTGAGGATACGGGACAATTTGTCACTGGGTTGGCAGGTCCATAGGGAAAGAAAGACATGTCTTGGGAAGGGGGGGGGGGCGTGTGTATACAGGTGCAGGTGCAGCCACAGGGCCATGGGGAGTCATGATGGCTGTGACTTTGATGAATGAGAAGGGGGTACAGGTGTTGACAGAATCATTGTTTATAAGGAACCCCTCCTGGCACCTCTCTGTCTGCATCAGTGCCTCAGGACCCCGATTTAGCCAGTCTTTCTGCAGGGAATCTAGATTTCTAGCAGTAGTGAGTAGGAATAAGCAGAGGCCAAGGGCTTGGGCACCTCCCAGCCCTGACCGTCTTTGGCTGTGGGGTTAACTCTTCTGACATAGGACAAATAATCTCCATCTTCTCCCTGTTTGACTGGGCTGGGAGGGCGGAGAATAACAAAAGATCCACAAACCCCTTGAGTATTCCTTGGAAAGTTGTAGACCCAGGTAAACCTACGTGTGCTTGTGGTCCTCATTAAGAAGGTGACTGGAGTGGAAGGTTCCAGTCTGTTGTGTCTGTGTTTCTCCAGGGGTTATCAGCTAACACTTAGTGACTGCTTATCATAGGCAAGAAAAGGAGCCCTTCGGACCCCTCATCTCAAGGTGGGTGTAGCTCTATCAGGACACCCATGTCACACATGGGGAAGCTGAGACTCAAAGGGAATAAGTGACTTATTAGAAGTCACACTGATAATAAGCATGGAATTCAGGATTTGAATCCTGTCTAGCTTTAGAACTCAAGCTTTCCAGCATTCTCCAAAGCCCAGGTGGGATATTAAAGACACTGGATGACTGGCATGGTGAGAACACATTTCCCAGCCTCCCCTGCAGGTAGGTAAGAACATGCGACCGTGTTCTGGCCAGAGGTCTCCTGTCAGAGCTGGTCCACACACCAGCGGGTAACAGCAGGTGCCAGCGCTGGGTGGTACCATCATCGGTACTGTCATAGGCAGACAAAAATCCGCATCCCCCACCCCCGCTTTCTCCTGTGCTGCCTCTCCTGGTGTCCGTCCCCTCGGCTCCTCGTTCCCTCACACTCTGCTCACTGACCCTCAGCCAGCCTCAGTCTTGACCCTCCGAGGTGACTCCCCCTATTCTGAGCACCAGGCTCAGTGCTCATTAGGTATTTATTCTCTCCATGGGGACCCTGCTGCCACCCCAAAAGTCACAGGGCAAACCCACGTTTGCTGGAGTGTCAGAGAACAACTGGTGCCACCTGTGCCTTGTGAAGGACTCACGGAGACTGCTGGCTGCTCATCCTAGTGGCCTTTCTTCCTTAGTGTCAGAATAATTGTTAAGTAAAAATGATAGGGGGTTACTGTTTTGGATTAAGCTCCTGCACTAGGCCCCAACAGACTGGACTAAAAATCTAAATGGAATCACCCATGCTGAGGTTCCACATCATCGAAGTGAAACTGAGTTGTTATCTGACCTGAGACATCAGGAGAGATAGACAACAGCCAATTTCCCGAACAGGCCAGTTCCAACCATCAGTCCGTGTGATAACGAAGTTCCCTCTGCTTTAAGGAACCAATCAGTTTTCTATTGTTCTGTCTCCCTGACCCACCTTACAAGGAAAGTAACTTTGAAGTGACCAATCCGCTTTTTGTTCCTTGTTTCCATCGTCTGCACCCCTTTTTCTGTCTGTAAAGCTAACCTTTGCTGCTTGACTCATTGGAGCACATTGTATTTCATACAATGAACTGTTGCCTGATACTAGAATCACAAATAAAGCCAATTGAGATCTTTAAACTAAATTTATTGTACTTTTGTCTTTTGACACTTAGTGTCAGAACCCCAGTTGTATTCAGGGTGGCTATGTGCTCAGCTAAAACAACACATTTTCCAGCTTCCCTTACACGTGGTAAGAACACGTGACCCTGTTCTGGTCAATGAGAAGCAAGTAGAAAGTATTTGGTGGACCTTCATAAAGGACCTTTCAAAGGGCTGAACACCTTTTTGCTATCTGCCTTCATGCCATCCTGCTATCAGGAATGTGAAGGCTGGAGCAATGGCAGCCATTTTGGTCCATGAGGTAATCTTGAGGGTGGAGCACAAAGATGGAAGGAACCTAGGTCCCATGATTGGAAGCATCATACCAGCCACCAGACCAGACTATTGCCAACCTCCACAATTCTTTCATGTGAGGGAAAATAATCCCATATGTGCTCAAACTACTGTTATTTCTGGTTTTCTGTTACATGCAGCTAAACTTAATCCTCACCCAATTCTGACAATTATAAGATCTCTGTCAGGTGGTTCTGTGTTTACTTGAATATCTTCCAGTCCTGAACAATCAAAAGCAGCATATTGCATTGAGTGCCAGTATGTGTGACATTGTGCAGGTGTTATTTCCCTACTTTTTGTGTGGGGAAACTGAGGCGTAGAGAAGCCAGGTACACAGGAAGCTCAGTGGTGTCTAAAGCTCCCACACTGCATGCTGCCCCCTGCTTCGAATTAGAACGTTCTTTTTTCCCCCATCTTTATGAAGGAAATAAAAACTGACTTAATGTTTTGATATCCATTAGATTGTGAAATAATTGCTACAGTCAAGCTGATTAACATATCCACCATCATCTCACATAGTTACTTTTATTTATTTTTATTTTTTTTAAGAGACAGGCTCTTGCTCTGTTGCCCAGGGTGGAGTGCGGCGGTGTGATCACAGCTCGCTGCAATCTCGAACTCCTGGGCTCAAGTGATCCTCCTGCCTCAGTGTTACTTCCAAGCAGCTAGGACAATAGGTGTACACCACCATGCTTGGGTATTTATTTTGTTTTTATTTATTTATTTTTTGTATAGATGGCATTGTCCAGGCTGGTCTCGAACTCCTGGCCTCAAGTGATTCACCCACCTTGGCCTCCCAAAGTGCTAGGATTTCAGGCGTGAGCCACCACGCCTGGTCTTTTCTTTTTCTTATGTGTGTGTAGTGAGAATAGTTAGAAAGTTCTTGATGTCACCTCATGGGGCCCACTAAAACCATCAGGTGCTCTTCATAGGCACTGAAGCCAAACTCCTTTTCCTCACCTTCTATTTGAAATTCAGTTTTTGATTCTACCTGTTGCATTTTACATTTACCCTTGTTACATTTCATGTGCCTTAAAAATCTGTGCCAATGGTTGGGCATGGTGGCGCATGCCTATAATCCTGGCACTTTGGGAGGCTGAGATAGGAGGATCGCTTGAGGCCAGAAACTCGAGGCCAGCCTGGGCAATGCAGCAAGACCCCATCTTTACAAAAAATAAAAAAATTAGCCAGGCGTAGTGGCACACACCTGTATTCCCAGCTACTTGGGAGGCTGAGGCAGGAGGATCTCTTGAGCCCAGAAGTTTGAGGTAGCAGTGAGCTATTACCGTGCCGCTGTGATCGCAACAGAGTGAGACCCTGTCTCTAAAAAAAAAAAAGAAAAATCTGTGCCAAGGAAGGGGAACTGATGTCAAAAACAGGATTATTAAAATTGGGGATTAAAAAAATAAAGTATTATTTACTTATAGATATTTAATTATATCAGTGTAGAACAAATTTTATTTTTATTCTGTTGTTAAGTGGACTATATGTTCTAGATATATTTTATTTTGTATATAACTGTGTACAAAAAACAAAATAAAATATACATGAAAGAGTTTTTTCACCCTAAATTTAGTTCGAAAGTTTTCTACCTTTATTAAGTAGTGCTCATAAAAGGAAATCAGTCTCAAATAGTTTGCCTTTGATTTCTTTTCAACTCCTTTCTCTTAGGGAGAATGACTCTCCTATTAAATAAATAACTACTCTAATTTTAGGGTAAACTCGGTTTATGTAATATCATGCATCTCTGTAAAGCCTACATAGAAACATGGAAACATGATTGTTATATAATTTTACTTTAAAAAGCAGGATACAATATTTTATGCATGCTATGTGTATTTGCCAATACTCTTTCAGTTAGAAGTAGTAGAAACTCAGATCAAATTGGCTTATACGAAAATAATAAAAATAAAGAAATTTCTTGGTTCATAGAAACTTGTAACATCCGGAGGAAAGGTTCCACACAGCAGATGCTCAGTCATGCTGTAAAATTCAGTCTTCTCTTGGCTCCCCTTTCTCACTGATGGCTGGATTTTCAGGAAGATTCCCTGCATGTGGAGACATCCCAACAACTTCAGGCCAGTGCAGAGACCCTGGTCCTCTGTGTACAGCAAACCTCAGGACTGAGTCTTATGTGCTCTCCTGGCCCATCTCTGAAGCAATCTCTGCAGCATCCTGACTGGTCAGGCCTGGGTCATACAAACACCCCTGGAGTAGGAACATGGGGACAGCCCACCCAAACATAAGGCCTGCAAATGGTAGTGGAGTAGTTCCCCCAAAGGAAAACTGGGGTGCTGTTATTGAAAGAAGGCAAACTGGATGCTGAGTGGGAAACACAGACAAGATCTACTAAATGATCATAGACATGAAAAAAAGCCATTTATTGGGAAAAAGCCTGGCAGAAAATAAAGCAAGATATCCAGAAGAGATTTCAATTATCGTTAACAAAAACAGAAAGTATATATAAGCAAAAATAAATAAATAAGTAAATAACAGTCACACTAAGCAATATGGTGGCCTGAGTGGAGTGGGAAGCCTGTGTCAGTACACACACCCTTACACCGTCTCACTCCCTTCAGACACACACAAATGCTGGGTGAAATACGGTCCAGGGTAGGTTAAATACATAGCTGAGCTAGAAAGAATGGGAGATCCCCATGTTTCAGAAGAGTGACCTTAAGCAGGGCTGTCTTGGTGAGGACAGAGTCTTGGCCTCGAGGTGCACCATAGGGAGCCATGTGCTGAAGGTTGGGGCCTGGGGTGGCCGTCTCCTTGGGGAGGGGGAGTCCGGCCAGGCTCTGCCCACCAAACCCGAGAGGAGCAAGGCTGTCTGCTCAGCCTGGAGCTCTGAGTGGAGATTAAAGCCTGGTACCATGGAAGGATGCTTCTGACATGGTGTTGCTGTTGGAATAAGGGACAGAAGCCAGTGGAAGCAGCTGCCTTCTCAGAACTGCAGACCCACTGGGAATGCCCAGGGACCCCCCCAAACCCAACACAGCTGTCCACCTACCAGGTGATTGTGCACCTCTGTTCCCAGCTTCGTGGTCAGTGATGTCAACTTTGGTGGGGTTATTTACACCATGGAAAGCAGCTACAAATCAGCGCTCCCCCCCGCCCCCCATGAGTTGGTGGTTTGCCAGTGGTGTCCTAGAACTGGAGGGCTGATTGTTGTTTGGAAAAACCAAACACTACCCAGAAGGATGTCTCAGTGCCCTGGGGCCCGTTGGACGGGGTGATGGTGATGGTGGTGGTGGGGAGAGTGGCGGTGATGGTGATGAGCTGTCTTTTTCGGACAGGCTGCCTGCTGTCAGAAGCTCATGAACGATTTGCCCTTTCAAGGTTTTGGCTTTTTTTACCAAGTGAGCCCAAGATTCCCTTGGAGGGAACGTCTGCCTGTGGTGACACGCATAACTGGGGGACACTGAGAGATCTGACACCCTTCGCCCCATCTTACAGACAAGGAAACAGAGATCCAGGGTGTGGCTGGTCAGGGCAGAAGCAGAGCTCCAGAGTCTACACTGATGAGCAGAGAACTGATAAACCAATCCAGTCAGCTGGTATCTATAGTGGGTTGAACTGTGGCCCCTAAAAGATACATCTTTTACATATCCTAGGTTACATCCTAACCGCTGGGACTTATGAATGTGACCTTATTTAGAAAAAGGGTCTTTGCAAACAGAATTAAGTTAAGGATATTAAGATGAGATCATCCTGAATTAGGGTGGGTCCTAAATCTAATGACTAGTGTCTTCATAAGAAAGGAGAAGGGAGAAGGGAGAAGACAGCGTAAGGAAGACGGCCATGTGAAGACAGAGGCAGAGTGTAGTGATGCGGCCACAAACCAAGGAACTCCCAGGACCACCAGAAGCTGGAAAGGCAGGAAGGCCCCTCCCCTGTTTACCGTGGACCCTGCTCTAGCTGCTGCCACCTCAGGGTGGCCACAGGGATCTGCCCCTGGGCATGTGGGCCTGGACCTCCCAAGGCTCCAAGGTCCCTGCCAGTGCACCCTCCATGGCCATGCCCACCTTGAGGAGGGCAGTGCACATGACCCCTGCCTGCTATCGAAGCCACCTTGGGGGCACCTGGGAAGGGCTCTGGGAGCCTGAGTCCCAGGACTGGCTGCCCCAAGGGGTGCTCTAGCCCAGCTCTTGGCAGCCTCTCTGAATATCAGCCCTCTAGCGGGGGCTCCTGACTCTAAGCCTTCCCAGAACTCCCACTTCCCGAATGTTCAAGAAACTCAGGAGGTGGAGAAACCTGGGCTGCAGATGGTATGGGAATTCAATCTAGAACAGACCCTGGATTTGTTTGGAAGAAGCAGGTTAATAAGCCCCATGGGATGGGGGCTGAGACCCTAAAGGCATTCTCAAGTTACAAAGGATGTTGCCACCTGCTCTCTAAGGCGGGAGGATGCTGTCATGAGGGCTTTTGTCTGGAAGGGGTTGGCTTTGGGCAGGGGCTACAGGAGGGCCCCTGCAGGAGTGAGGGGTGAGTATTTTGAAGTTCCTGGGAAATGCAGGAGTTGGAGGTGAGCAGTGAGGCCAGGCCAGCAGCACTTGGAAAGTGGGGAAGGTCAGGCCAGGCCTCCCCAGGAGGAGTAGACAGGACTTGGGGAGAACAGAAATGTCTATGGAGAGTTTTTGAGTCGTTTGCATTGACATCTCCAAGGTAAGCCCCTATACTCCTCCACATCAAAACCCCCGCCTCATTTGCTCATGCTTTTGTATGAGTGCCGGTGTCCCGGGCACTGCAGGAGCCTGCTTTCTCCTAGAGGTTGGCTTGGAGCAAGTAGAGACTGCCCTTGGGGACACAGACAAGCAGAGACGGTGGAGGGCTGGGTCACACAATGGTGCTGGGATGATGTGGGGTTAGCCTCTCACTGTCACTTCCCGATGGATTAAAGAGCTAAATGCAAGGAAAGAGAGAGAGGGAGAAAGGGGGGGTGGGGGGACAGAGAGGAAAGAGAGAGAGAGAGAAGCACATACACAAAAGGAAATATTTCGGGGGGATCAAATCAACAGGCAACTTTATTGAGGGGAACGGGTAGAGTGGGGAGAAGCAGCGCTGAGGATGAAGAGTTCCCGGCTTCCTTGGCCAGGCCAGGACCTCCTAGACTTTGTAGTCATGGAAAGCTAAGAGAAAATATTTGATTTGGGGAAGAAGTACTTTCTAAATATAAGAGCCAGTGCAGACGGTTCACCGACTTACAATGGTTTGACTTACATATGATTTTTTGACTTTACGATGAGGCCAAAGCCATATGCCCTCGGTAGAAACTGTACTTCGATTTTTTTTTTTGAGAATAGTCTCTCTCTGTCACCCTGGGTAGAGTGTAGTGGCATCATCATAGCCCCCTGCAACCTCAAACTCCTGGGCTCAAGCCATCCTCTTTGCCTCAGCCTCCCGGGTAGCGGGGACTACAGGCATGCACCACCACGCCCCGCTAATTTTTCTATTTTTTAGCAGAGACAGGGTCTCGCTCTCGCTCAGGCTGGTCTCGAACTCCTGAACTCAAGTGATTCTCCCGCCTCAGCCTCCCACAGTGCTAGAATTATAGGCGTGAGCCACCGTGCCCTGCCTATACTTCGATTTTTGAGTCTTGATCTTTCCCGGGCCAGTGCTATGCAGTATGATACTCTGCGATGCTGGGCAGCTCCCAGTCAGCCCTGAGATCACGAGGGTAAGTGACCAACACTCTACAGTGGATGATGCTGCCAGATGACTTTGCCCAACTATTGGCTGATGTGCATGTTTAGGGAAGGCTAGGCTAAGCTATGACATTTGGTGTATTTTTTTTTTTTTAGAGACAGAGTCTCACGCTGTCACCTAGGCTGGAGGGCAGTGGCGTCATCACAGATCACTGCAGCCTCCAACTCCTGGGCTCAAGCGATCCTCCTGCCTCAGCCTCCCAAGTAGCTGGGACTACAGGCACATGCCACCACGCCTGGCTAATTTTTCTATTTTTTGTAGAGATGGAATCTCACTATGTTGCCCAGGCTGGGGTTAGATGTACTAAATGCATTTTCAACTTACAATATTTTTAACTTACGATGAGTTTATTGGGACACCACCCCATCATAAGTTGAGGAGCATCTGTAAAGAAGTTCCAAAGGGGAAAAATAGATATAGGTCAAAAGACACTAAAAATTTTAAGAACAAATCATGAACTGGGAAAAAATATTTGCTACAAATACCACACAGGGTTAACATCTATGCAGTATAAAGATCTCAAACAGGTTAACAAGACACCATTAATATGTAATCCTAGGCCAAGGCAGGAGGATCACTTGAGCTCAGGAGTTCGAGACCAGCCTGAGCAAGAGCGAGACCCCGTCTCTACAAAAAATAGAAAAACTACCCAGGCATCGTGGAGCATGCCTGTAGTCCCAGCTTCTCAGGAGGCTGAGGCAGGAGGATCCCTTGAGCTCAGGAGTTTGAGGTTGCAGTGAGCTACAATGACACCACTGCATTCTACCCAGGGGGACAGAGCAAGACTCTGCCTCAAAAAAAAAAAATTATTATTGAATTAAATATTCAATAACACAATACAGAAGAGACAGAAACAGACTGTTCATCAAAGAAATCTAAATAACTAATAAACATGAGAAAATGTTCAAATGTATCAGTAGTCAAAGAAATATAAGATATAAAAACAAGATCTCTTTAGGCACTAGGATTATAAGTGACTTAATAAAATTGTTTTCTTTAGGCTAACTACATTTTCTAATTTTTCTACAATAACATTTATTACTTGCATTAAGGGGAGATCCTGAAAGTTAAAAGCATGGAATTGTGAAATACCGTCAACTAACAAATGAGTAGCCAGTGTCAGAGACGTCTAGTCGTGGTGGAATTATGGGCAAGTTTTCCTTTCAAGATTTTGTACATTTTTAAATTCATACAATTCATTTGCCCTTTCAATGTTGCATTAATTATTAAAATAAATCCCTTCTTTCTAACTTCCCAGAAGCCTGGGCCCCTTACGCAAATGGAATTCCTGGGGCTGCCCAAACCCCCCCAGAGTAGAGAAGCAAATGGAAGAGACCAGCCCTCCCATCCATCTCTAAAACAAAGGGTGCTTCAGCCCTCCCCACACCACATACACACCCTCTCTACCACCCCAGCCCTTGTGTCAACTTTTCTATTCCCGGCCCCCATCCCTGCCCTGACCCTTCCCCAGCCCCAGGTTGGCCTGCCTGCAGCTGTGAGGGACCCAGGGAGTTCCTGGCAGGTGGCCGTGCAGTGGCCTAAGCGGCCCCAGGTGCAGACCAGCCTTGAGAGGCTGGTGATGTAGCCACAGGGTGGAGTGTCCCTCCATCCATCCATCCCTTCCCCGTTGCTCCTACGGGTTCTTAGCACCAGATTAGGCCCTCAGATAGAATCCCGAAGAGATTGAAGATAGCAGTCTGCTTGCAAAAAAATGGATCATTCTATTTGAGAGACAATTCCTGTTGTCACAACATAGCCCTGTGGGTCAAATGCATGTTCCCAGATGTGTGCAGGTTCCCAGGATCTGGGATGTTGGGACAGCCAGGGAGGCTAAACCACGGAGTGGGGGTGGAGAATGTGCTGGGTTCTGCCTTCAGGCTCCCCAGCTCTTTCCTAGGCCCAGGGATCTGCTAGACATCTACATCTGGTGGCAGAGCCTTGAGCACTGCCACCCCTCCTGTCCTCTGCACGGAGCCAGGTCCCCTCTGTCCCCGGCATCCTGAGGGCCTTGCCTCCAGGATGGCACCTGTTGATGGTTGACCCTTTGGATGGTCTGTGCCTAGGGGTGAGGGGCCCTCACTGCCTCCCCCTCCAGCCCAGCCCTCCCTGCACTTGTTCCTACCAGGGCCCTGGGCCCCCCAACACAGAGGGAATGGAGGGAGGGGTTCTTCCACTTTAGCCCCCTTTCCTCAGGGTTACTGCTCTAAGGGAGAGTTGTTCAGCCTTAGCCCTAGATCTGTGGTTTTTAGCTTCTTAGGGTCAAGAGGGAAAGATTTGAAGAAGCAATGCAAACTATGGCCCCCAACACCCCAAAAATGTACTTGCACAGTCTCCCTGAGCCCCACCTCTAAGAATAGATCTTTGGTTATTTGTATTCCAGGGACCTGTGGACCCCTGAAACTCACCCACTGTGTGGCTTGTAGGCAAGCAGGGTTATGGACAGGTGGAGGGGATAATGGGCAGGGATGCAGCCCAGGCCAAGCAGCACCAAGGAAGCAAGAGGTGGGCCCCTGGGGGAAGGTGTGGGAACACCTGGCTAAATCCCAGAAACCTAGCTCTGGAAGGAGGAACAGGAGGTTACACTTCCTTCTGGATGCCAAGGGAGCAGTGGAGGGTTCTGGGCATGAGAGAGAGGCATGGAGGAAGCCTCGAGAAACATGCCCCGTAAGAGCCTGCCTGCTATGTTGCCACTATCATATGCGTTGCTTTTTGCACATATTCCGCAGAAATACAGGCCCTGTCTTCCAGGACAAAACAGGAAGAGCAGAGTCAGGAAGTTCAATCACATTTTGAGTGACTAGAGCAATAAGTCCTGACCTGTCCAAAACAGGAATGTGTTTGTGGGGGCTGGTCAGCAAAGAGCTTAGGAGATGAGGAGTTGGGAGCCAGCATTTTTGGGGGAGAGAACGTTCTCTCCAGCATGTCCCCTGGAGGGGATGGAGCCTCAGCTTACAGAGACCAGCCCTAGGGGGCCCACTCACCCTCAGCTCTGTGTCCATACTCAGCCAGCCACCTTGGTTGTCCTTTGTCTTCTGTAGTGGACTGAATTGTGCCCTTAAAAGACATATGCACCTGGAACCTGTGAATGTGACCTTACTTGGATTAAGGGTCTTTGCAGATGTAATTAAGGTAAGGATCTTGACATGAGATTATCCTGGATTTAGGGTGGGCCCTAAACCCAGTGACTGGAGTCCTTGTAAGAGAAAGGGGAAGGAGATTTGAGAATGAAGGACAGAGGGGAAGGCCATGTGAAGACAGAGGCAGAGATGGGAGAGATGCATCTATAAGCTAAGGAATGCCCAGGGCTGCCAGCAGCCACCAGAAACCAGGAGAGAGGCCCGGAATAAATTCTCCCTTAGAGCCTCTGGAAGAAGCCACCCCTGCTGACAGCCACCTTGGTTCCCACCTTCTGGTCTCCAGAACTGTGAGAGAATAAAGCCATCACGTTTGTGGTAGTTTGTTATGGCAGCCCTAGGAAACTAATACAGCTTCCTGTGATGACCATAGGTGTTGAAAAAGGATCCCATGTTCAAATAAATTTGGGAAACACTGTGTTAAACTGTAGATTTCTTTGCTGAGGAACTTCTTAGAGCCTTTAATAGGTTAAAAAGCTTTATGAATTCCCCAAGGGGGAAGGTCAGTATTGAACACAACATTTCCGAAACTTATTTAACCAAGGAACCCCTATGTGTTAGTCAGCTCGGGCTGCCATAACAGAATACCACAGACTGGGTGGCTTTACCAACAGAATTTTATTTTCTCACAGTTCTGGAGGCTGGAAGTCCAAGATCAAGGTGCCATCAGGGTTGGTTCTGGTGAGGCCTCTCCTCCTGGCTTGCAGATAGCCCCGTCTCACTGTGTCCGTACATGGCCTTTTTCCTGTTCATGTGCATTCCTGATGTCTCCTCTTCTTATGAGGACATCAGTCCTACTGGATAAATGCTCCATAAGTTTATGACCTCATTTAACCTTAATTACCTCCTTAAAGGCCCTGTCTCTAAATATAATCACACTGGGGGTTAAAGCTTCAACATAGGAATGGGGCTAGGGGACACGATTCCGTCCATATCCCCCCAGACACACCTGGAGAAATGCACTTTTAACTGCCTTGAACTTGATCCCAGGGGATTGGGGGGGGGGAACTGTTAGTTGGCAGGTGCCTGCCATCTCTCCCTGCCTGTATAAGGATGTCCTTGGCAGTAGCAGGAAAGGAGAAAGCACATGGTAGATATTTTTTTAAAGCCCATGGTGGGCTTTCAGAGCTCCTCCTGTCAAAAGATAGGGTCTATTTTCTCCACTCCCTGAGTCAGGGCTTGGCCATGTGACTTGATGGTCAAAGGGACAGTAGGAAACATGATACAAGCAGAGGCATAGAAAGCATTTGTGCAGTAGAGCTTGGCCTCTCTTGCTCCTTTTGGAGCCTAGCTGACAAGTGAAGAAGTCTGATCTGCTGGATGATGAGATTAACATGGTTCAGTTTGCACTCATCACCCCAGCCAAATGCAGACATGTGAGTGAGGCCCTCTGGGACCTGGATCACCAGCTCCAACCGCCCCCCCCTCCCCCCGGCAAAAGCTGGCTGACTGCAGCCACATAGTGAACCAAGTGAGACCAGCAGAAGAATCACCCAGCTGAGCCCAACCCAAATATAACAATAATAGTTGCTTTACACTACTCAGTTTTGAGGTGGTTTATTACATAGTAAGGGCTGATACCAAGCATCTTAGAAGAGACCTGTGACTCCCACTGCTTTATATGGAGTGCTCTTCTCAGCAGCTCCCATCTGTACCAAGTTAACCTCTTCAGTATTATGGAGAAACATTCTTTGCCACCAGTCTTGCTATTAAAGTTTCCTGGCCTCTTAAAGACATCAGCATGATGAATATCAGCTGAAAAGTCTTAAATTGATAACCCCACAAAAATAGAATGTGAGCTTTATTAGGTCAGCCCCTGAAATTACCCATAGAGTGGCTACTAGAGGAAATCCAAAGCACGTTTTAAATGATGGAATGTGTTAAACCTGTAAAACCTGACCTCCCTTGAATACTCTTGAATATCCCACTAGAAGGAGTTGGTGAAACACTCAGGTTTTTCTTGCAAAGATATTTCCTTTAGAGAAATGGCACTATTTTCTGAAGACCAAACTGAAGTGACTGTCTTGGTGTTAGGGTTGGGCAGGGGCAGGAGAATGCGGGGAGAGCCCTGGATATGGGGAGCTGTCTCAGGGCCTTCCCCTGTCTGACCCAGCTCTCTGCTGCCCCCCAGTGCTGGTTTGATGGCCTCTCAGGAGAGTGCAGCCTTTGTGGGTGGGCTGATCCCTCCCAGGGTTTGAGTCTGAGCCCCTGGATCCCAAGTGTAGAGTGAGCAGGAGGCTTGTGCTCTGCGACTCACTCCCACCCCACCCCAAAAGCTGCCCATTCACTGTCACACCACTAAGGTGTCCAGAGACAGGAGAACATGGATCATTAGCAACCACTGCCTCTCCCGGAGCAATTTCGTATTGGGAGTCCCATTAATGTCATATTAGATAGGCAGAAGGCCATCCAAATCCCACATTAAATGTGAGTTCCACGTACAGCAATTAGATGAGAGTTGACTTGCATTGCAATTGAGGGTTTTGTTTTTGTTTTTGGGTTTTTTTTGGTGGTCAAATACATATAACATAAAATTTAAGCATTTAAAAGTATAAATTCAGTGGTATTAAGTGCATTTGAAATGTCATGTGACCATCACCACTATTTAGTTTCAGAGCTTTTTCATCACTCCAAATGGCAACCCATACCCATTAAGCAGTCGCTGCATTTGACTTTTTGACGTAAGGTTATACTTTTTAGACATTTAAACATTAACTTTGATATCACATTTTTATTTTTACAGTTGGAGCCAATTAATTTTTTTTAAAGTCATACATAGTCTTACAGGACCTTCAAAGCTGCTAGGCTGGGGTCTGTGCCTGGAGTTTCTGGGTATAAGGAGGTGGCAAAGGCCACTGCACTCCTCCACTCTGCCCCAGGAGCTGCTGCGACCCTGTGCCCTGTTGTCTTCCTCCTCAGGGTTCCTGCTTATCCATACTGCCATGACTAGTGATTCTTTTCAATATACCTATACAGTATAACTAGTATTCTAAAATATAAAAGCATTACATGTTTCTTACAGATAAGTTGGAAAGTACACATGAGCATAAAGGAGAATAGCCACCCTCCTCAATTCTACCACCTTGATATAGCCACTATTAATATTTGCGTACATTTTTTTCCTCAATGCCCTTTTCAGGCAAAAATTACCACCTAAATGACCATACTTCAACATATATATATATATGTGTATATATATATATATATATATATATATATATATATATATAGACACACACACACACACACAAGATATATTTGTATTTACAAAATTGAGATCCTGTAGTATTTCAGTTTTAAACTTTGCTTTTGTTCACTTATGTAAAATGATATTTTGAGCAATTTCCCATATCCTTAAATATAATTATAATAGCTGTGTATGTTTAAATTTAATATAGTTTAAAATACAATTTTAAATTTAATAGCTGCATTCCCATCATACAGACACACCATACTTTATTTAACCAGTCACCTATGGTGGAGTGCTTTTTAGTCAGTTTTCGCCAGGTTATGCTGTGGTGACAAAGCATCTCAGCATCGCTCACGCTCGCAATGATAAAGGCTGATTTCCCGCCATTTCATATTTCTTTTCCAGGCTGGCTGTGGCTCGGCTCCCTTTGGCTGTGGGTCAGCTGTGGTTGTATTAATAATTCCTCATTCTAGAATGCAAGTTGTAGGAACATCCCCCACCTGGGACACAGTCTCATGGCAGAGGACAAGTGCAAGGGAACAGGTAGAAGAAACAAGCAATGGCTCTTAGCTTCTGCTCGGACGGGCTACTGGTCGTGTCCACACATGTGCCCTTGGCAAAGGCAGTTCCAGAATCAAGCCCCAAGTCAGTGGGGCTGGATGAATACTCCTTCCCCAGAAGGGAGAATTTGCATCATCCCCTTTCAGGACAGGGGAGTGAATCACTAAGAACAATAAAACAACCTTCCACGATGTTTCCATGATTAAACTATTAGGAAAGAGCAACTGATTTCTCTTTTTCAATGTCATCACATCTCCTATAGTTTTTTAATTAAAATTGTATTTTCATTAAGGTTTTACAGATTATTTATTTATTTATTTATTATTTTTTTTTTTAGAGACAGGGTCTTGCTCCGTCACCCAGGCTGATGTGCAGTGCCAGGATCATAGCTCACTGCAGCCTCAAACTCCTGGGATGAAGGGATCCTCCTGCCTCAGCCTCCTGAATAGCTGGGACTATAGGCCTACGTAACTGTGCCCGGCCCAGGTAACGTTGTTCAAAGTCAAATAATTCTATAAGGCTTATAAATAAAAAATAATCAGTAGCTTCCTTCCACCCAAATTACCAAATCTCAACCAATTGATAAAGAACGTTTATGTGATAAAGAACTATGTGTCAGGAATTGTGCTAAATAATTTCCCCAAATTATCTCACTTAATCCTTACAACTACCCCAGGAGGAAAATGTATTATTTATCTCTCTACTAGAGATGAAATTGAGGCTGAAGAAGTGATTTTGTTGCCACCCAACCGGGTTCATTGCCTGCTGCCCAAGAGGAAGCCAATACCCTGAGGCAGCAGGGGTTACAGCAGAGAAAGAGTTTAATAACTCTGCATAGCGCTAAGTGGGGAGACAGGAGAATTTGGGAGACAGGGTTTTTAAAGACAGTTTGGCGTAGGCAACTGAGTCTGCTAATTGGCTGTGTCTGGGGTGGAACCATAGTGTTGTAGAAATTGTCTTCTTGCTGACCAGGTTCTTGGGTGGGGGGTCACAAGGCCAGTTGAGTCAGTTCCTGGGTCTGGGCCGCTGGTCTGGGTGGCCCAGCGTTCCACTGGAATGCGGGACCTGGAAGATATCTCAGAAACTACCCCTAGGTTTCAAAAAAGTGATGTTGTCTATGGAGAAAGCTAAGAATCTTTATGACCACCAGCTATGTGGCTCCAGAGTGGCAACTATAGAGGAGCAAACAGGGGGACAGTGGCTAATTATTATTATTATTTTTAGCTAGGCCCTTACCACAGTTCTCGCCTTCACCCCTTCATCAATTTATGAAAAGGGTGGTTTCAATTTCTTGCCAGCAGGGGGCAGCCTTGGGATTGGAGCGCAAGTTCCCCGACCCCAGATGCACCAGCCAAAAAGTCTGCACGAGCAGCTCTCAAAGCGTGAGAGCCTGGCGTCATCTGGGAAGCCGCTCACGTGCGTGTTCTCCGGCCCTCCCCAGCCTTACTCCGGGGGTGGGCCCAGCAATCTGAGTTGCCATCGGCAAATGAGGCGACTCTGATGACACGAGAGATTGACGCCCGTGCTCTGCTGGACAGCCTGCTCCTCCTGTGAGAACAGGAAGGCACCTTGTGCCCTCCGCACCCGCCTCCCCGCACCCAGCTTCAGGGACTGCCCCGGATGGAGGGTGCCTGCCGGACACAGAAGAGAGCCAGTGGAAGTGCCACCACTGCCCCCCGTAGCTTCAGGGGAGCACCCCTACTGCCACCAGCACGGTCTGCAGTACAGCCACAGGGTGCCCAGGGAGAGGGCAGGAGCCCCTTGAGCAAAGTCAGTGGGGTCATTGGTTGGCAGCTGGGGAGCTGTGTGAGCTGGAGCACCTGGGGACAGGAGGAGGAGTTGGGGGAAGTCCTCGAGTCAGAGGGGGCTTTCTAGACTAGAAGGGGGAGAGCCTAGGGTCGGAGAGTTTAGGGAAGGGGTCCCAGATCCGGGGGAAAAGCGGTGCCCAGGGTCAGCAGGGAAAGCCTTAGGACTGTCTCTCCAGGGGATTTTTCTGGGCACACTGCTTGCTCCCCTCCCCCCCCAGTAGAGTGTCTTAGAAACACAGCAGGCAAGGTGACCACCCTCATTCTCCCAGCCTGAAGCCAGTGGGACCCCTGCCCCCAGGACACTCACTCCGGGCTTCGACGTCTGCTGGGGCCTGGCTGGGTCTACGCTCCCAGGAGACCATGGAGGGCCTGCCCTGCTGGGTAGTCTAGGATCCACCAGGATGCAGACCAGGGCCTGGCAAAGCCACCCAGGAACTGAGTATGGAGTTGGGCCCCGCAGGGGGTCACCAAGAAGAAGTAAAACCAGGATATTGGAGCCTGGGCTGATGGTCAACTTCAACCAGTCTAGCTGTCGGACATTTTAGATGGAGTCACCTAATTTGGTAACCATGCCCATTTCATTTTGTTCTCTCATGGGAGTCTATTTAAAAAGTTGCTTTTGAGCCAGACTTCTGATCCCTTGACCTTCTCAGGTCCTCCCCATCAGTCTCTGCCCCTGCGTGTATCCAGCCAAACCGCAGTGACAGCACAGAGCCAGGGCAAGGGGCTGCTCCTCTCTCGCCCTTTCAGGGAGTGAACACATGCCTGTGCAGGTTGGGGACAGGGTCTGCTGCCCCAGGAGGTCTCTCCAGCCCTACCCTGGGCCCAGAGTTGCCTGATGTCTGCTCTGGAACCAGCTAGTGGGGTATTTGCATTTTCCATCTAGGAAATAATAGAAAAAATGCCAAGCCTGTGAATGTCAGAAATTCCCAAATTAAGTTCGTGGCCAAGCTGTAGAGGGCTTACTCTCAGCCCCCAGCCCCTACTCTGGTGGGCTTAGCCTTGGCCCTTACAGGGCTTTCCCCCCCAGGTCATTCCAGTGGCAAGGCTGGGGTGGGTGGGTAGCGGGTCCTCAGTCAGTGACCCACTCCGTGGTTGCAAGGTGCAAGGCTCCCTTTGTCTTTCTGTCAGATTCTTTTTCGTTTTTAGAGACAGGGTGTCACTCCATCACCCAGGCTGGACAGCAGCAGCAGGATCACAGCTCACTGCAGCCTCCAACTCCTGGGCTCAAACAATTCTCCTGCCTCAGCCTCCCGAGTAGCTGGGACTACAGGCATGCTCCACCACACGTGGCTAATTTTTCTATTTTTTTTGTAGAGATGAGGGTCTTACTATGTTGCCCAGGCTGGTCTCGAACTCCTGGCCTCAAGTGATTCTCCTGCCTCGGCCTCCCAAAGTGCTGGGATTACAGGCGTGAGCCCCGGTGCTGGCCCTGTTGGGTTCTTGGGGGCCAGCTGCTCCCCACAGCTTGGGGCTGCCCTTGGGCCTCAAGCCCCCGTGAGCCTGCCCCGGCCCATCTCCCTGGATGTGCCGGGCGAACCGCATTCCTCTCTTGGTCTTGCTTGCTGTCCAGGAGCAGGACACAGGCCACAGGCCCCTCTGCCCTCCGACTCTCTCACCCACCTCCCCCTGCCCATCTCTCCCTCCCATCCCCCTTCTCGTCAGACACTCTGCCCTTCTTCCCTTCTACCTGCTCAGTAAACACTTCAAGTTCTCCTAAGACCTTCGGCTTCTAGAAAACAGAAGCCAGAGGACCTTTGGGGGTGGAAGAGCGGAGGAGGACGTGGTTGGGGGGCTGAGCTGGCAGGACGCGGCGGCTGTGGGTGGTGAGGACAGGCAGAAGTCAAAGCGAGCCAGGGTGGCGGGGAGAGCAGAACTGGGGAGAGCAGCAAAGTGACAGAGGCCGGCCTGAGGGCTATTGAAAGAGCAGGCTGGCAGAAGCCGGGCAGGGGGCAGGGCCGAGCCAGAGCTTTACCTGGAGGAGCGTGGGCAGCCTGGGTGAGGAGTACCCCGAGGAGTGAGGGCCAGGCTGCAGCGCAGAGGCTGCTTTATTTAGGGGACCGAGGAAGAGGAGCAGGCCGGGGGGCTGGGAAGGCTTGTCAGTAGCTCATGAGGACCAGCCGGCCACAGCTCACAGCAGGTTGGAAGGGAGCGAAGGTGCCAGTGTGTCCCCAGGGAGGCCTGGGCGCAGTAGGTGCGCAGTAGGTGTGTGTCTGAGCAAAGTCAGGAAGGGAGAGTATGCGTGTGCTCAGGCAGCCACAACAAAGTACCACAGGCTGGGGGGCTCAAACAACAGAAATTAATTTTCTCACCATTCTTGAGGCTAGAAGTCCAAGATGAAGGTGTCAGCAGGGTTAGTTTCTCCTCAGGCCTCTCTCCTTGGCTTGTTGACGGCCACCTTCTCCCTGTGTCTTCACATGGCCTTACCTCTGTGTGTGTTTGTGTCCTACGCTTGTCTTCTTTTAAGGACACCAGTCTTATCCCATAGGGCCCATGCCCATCACCTCATTTAACCTAATTACCTCTTTAAAGACCCTATGTCCCAATGCAGTCATACTCGCTGAGGGTTAGGACTTCAGCTTATGAATTTGGGGAGACAAAATATACACGCTTAAGTATGGACAATACGATGTACAATTTTAATTGCTGAACTGTGTGCTGTAGACAAAAATAAGACAGTATATAAGAAATGATTACTCAGGGAAATGCTGAATAAAATATAGTAAAATAATATTTTGAGTATTTAACCAGGTTTAAACTAAGAGCAGGAAATCTGGAGGTGCCAGGAACAGAAAGGGAACATAAAATGAGAGAAGTTAGTGGGAGAAGTTGAAACGGCTCATGGAGTTTTGGAGCCAGATTTGGGCCTTCGGGGCTGTGGGCGAGGACACTGAAGCTACACAGGGAGTGGAAGAAATGAGCAAAACTGTGACTCAGGAGCTCAGGAGGGGCAAACGCAAAGCCTCTCTGCAGGACTGCCGCTGTGATTTAGGAATGAGAGACGCCTGTGGAGAGCAAACCCCACTGAAGTTGAGCTCACGATGGGTCAAAAGCAAGAAAAGCAGCAGTCAGAAGGAAATAGGAAGATTAGCCTCCCAAGAGTAGGATTAATAGAAACATTTAAAAAATACTCTAACGAAAAATGTTTAAAATATTCACAGAAAAAAAAAAGACACTTTGGGAGGCCAAGGCAAGAGGGTCACTCGAGCCCAGGAGTTTGAGGTTGCAGTGAGGTATGATGACGCCACTGCCCTCACGCCCAGGCAACAGAGCGAGACCCTGGACCCTGTCTCCAAGAAAAGAAAAGAAAAAAAAAAAAAAAAAAGAAACAGAAAAAAGAAAGGACTATAAATCACTAAGGCAAGGGTAAAATAAAATGAAAAAAGGACAGGCAGATTTAGAAAAAAGTCAAGTAAAAGTTATAGCCCTAAAAAATACAGTTATGGAAAACAAAAAAAACTTCAATGGTTCAATAGCCATTAAATTCCAGAGGGAAAGAATAAGAGAATGAGGGAAAGTTCATGTTTGAGGAGCTAGGAATGGGCAAATCTGTGCTAAATAAATAAAAATAAATATTGAGTAATTAAAACAAGAACAGAAAAAGATCGATCTGGACTTTAATACAACCATTTACAATAGAAGACACTAATACAGTGCTTGCTACATGCCAGGCATAGTTTTAAGCATTTTATATATATTAACTTATTTTCCAGAAAATAATACCACAAAAGATGGGAGGACTGGCATTAAAATGTTCTAAGTGCCTTATATTATTTGAGAAAAATATGAAGATTTTAATATTTTTCAATATTATTAGTTCCTTATATATCAAGAAGAATAAATTTTGAACTGCACTTGATTTCTTTCTTCTTTTTCTTGAAACAGGGTCTCGCTCTGTCGCCCCAGGTAAGTGCAGTGGCGTCATCACCGCTCACTGCAGCCTCACACTTCTGGCCTCAAGCGATCCTCCTGACTCGCCTCGGCTTCCCAGAGTGCTGGGACTACAGGTGGGAGCCACCACGCCCGACCTTGATTTCTTAATGATGATCACTGCACCTCTTTCTGCTCCCTGCCTTCTGGGTACTTGGCAGTATCACATTTCCTGGCCTTCTAACAGTCGATTAGGTAGGGCCATGGGAGTAGTTCTGGCCAATGAGCAGAAGTGATTTGAGTGACTTCCAGGATGAATATTCAATTGCCAGTGTGATACCCTCCAGAACTCTGGCAGAGTGATGCTCAAGGTGGTGGTTTCCATCAGCATCAGTCCATGAGTGACACAGATGAGAAGAATATCCCTCTTGTCTCCCTGCAGAGACCCCAAGAAAGAAAGAAACTTTTACTGTGTTCAGGGTTGGTCTATAAGGTCAGTAGTATCAGCAGAGATTCATGCTTCCTGTGCCTTTCAGCTCTGCCATTCTTAGGCTGAGACTTCTAGCTCCAGATCACTTCAGGGTCCAGGATGGCTGCTGGAGCTCCAGCCATCACATCCACATTCCAGCAAGGAAGTAGGAGATGGAGGTTAAGGAGAAGGTAAATACAGTTCCCATCAGCTGTCTATCCCTCCCCCCTTCTTTTTTAAGAGATGAGGTCTCCCTATGTTGCCCAGGCTGGAGTGCCATGGCTATTTACAGTGGCTACTTGTAGCCCACTATAACCTCAAGCTCCTGAGCTCAAGCAATTCTCCTGCCTCAGTCTCTCAAGTAGCCCTCGGGCCCTGCCTTCCTCTCTGCCTGCAGTTCGGCCGCTCTCCTCCTGGCTCCTAGTGATGGCTTTTCTGGCTTTCAGTGAGTTTCTGGAGAGGCTGCTTTGCAGCCTTTACCCCTCGCTGTTCTCTCTTTCTGGAACATTCTCCCTGAGCTCTTCAGAGCTCAGTCAAACTGCCGTTCACACTGGCTCGCTTCAGTTCCACCTTGTTGGGGGGCAAGGTTTTCCTTTCAGGCCCCAACCTGTGCACGGCGCCGCCTCCTCCACCTTCCAGTCAGGAGTCCTGCCACGGCTCTGCTGTCAACCGCTAAGGGACACAATGGGACCAGCCCAGGGCACCGTGGGAGGTGGGGAGGGGCCCTGACCCAAACGTGGATGAGCTCGGGGCAGAGGAGTCCTTCCTTCACGCATTTGTTTGCTATGAATCAGGCGCTGCCTCCCACGGGCTTGGTGCTGGGGAGACACAGAGACCAAGATGGGCCTGTTCTCCTGGAACTTACAGACCAGAGGGGGAAGACAGAGGATAAACAAGAAAATAAATTAAAAATAAGATCATTCCACACCATGCTAAATTCCAAAAAGGACATAAATAGAAGATGTTATAGAAGGTTTTGGTGTGGGGTGGGCATGTCAGAATGCACAGTCAGAGCTGTGAGGGAGGAGAAGGTGCCAGGCAAAGAGCCAGGGAGAGGGAGTTCCAGCAGGGCAAACAGCACGTGCAAAGGCCCTGAGGTGGCAGAGAGTGGTCTGGCAGGAACACAGGGAAGGAGAAGGGGAGCAGAGGTGGGTAGGGCTGGACCACAGGCCGAGTGGAGCGTTGTTTTATTCTGGGAGCCCTGGGAGGGTTTTCAGCAGGCAGTGGCGTGATCTGAGTCTGATTTATGAGAGAGCTGGTCATGCGATCTGGACTTTGTGAGTCTTTGAGTGGTTTCTGTAATTTTCCATTTACAGTGTGTTCTTGGGATAGTTTTGTGGGGGTTATTTTTGGTTCTTTGGTCATTTTAGTCAAACCAACAGCAGGATGTATTTTCTGAGTATGGAGCAGCAGGGCAAGTTTCAGCAAATGTCCCACCTACTCCTCTATGATCTCAGGGTTCATCTCCCCGCGTGGGAAAGCCGCTCACTCCCTGAATGGAGGACTCTATGCCCTGACACATCACCACCCAGCACCTCACATGCCTGCCTTCCACTAAGGGTAGATCGGTCAGGGCTCTGCAGAGGGATAGAACCAATAGGAGACACACACATACACATGTGTATGTATATGTATGTTTATCTAATCTATGTAGCTAATTTATTTTAACGCATTGGCTCACGCGTTTGTGGGGGCTGGCAAGTCTGGAATTTGTACGGCAGGCTAGCAGGCTGGAAACTCAGGCAGGAGCTGATGCTGCAGTCTTGCGGCAGAATTTCTTCTCCAGGAAGCCTCAGTTTCTGCTCTTGAGGCCTTCAACTGATTGGGTGAGGTTCACCCTCATTCTTGAGGGTAATTTCCTTGACTTAAAGTCAACTCTTTGTAGATGTTAGCTACCTCTACAAAATACCTTCATGGCAGCACCTAGACTAGTATTTGAGTTAATGACTGGGTACTATAGCCTAGCCAAGTTGGCACATACAACTAACTATCTCAGTAAAATATACACAGAATAAAATCAAAGTCCTTATTCTGTGATCAACTCATGAAATCTTTGGGCCAACCTGAGGTTCTTTTGTTCTATTGCTCTGGGCAACTCTGCGTGTGAGCACTGGGACATTAACACCAACCAACTGTCCTTGACTTGACAATGAGGGCATTTGACTGAGGCTGAACAGGCCTGATTTGTGAAAGAATAAAATTCTGGGCGTCTGTTTCCCAATCTGAGCCTGGAGCCTGGTGTGGGGACCATGTTGAGTCCAAAGCTTTCCTCTCTGCCATTTGACTCTTGGCTTGTGCTCAGAGTGACAGTCAGCAGTGAGTTCATGGTCAAAATGACCGAGGCCTTGCTGAGCAGGAGGTGCCTCACCATGCTGGTGTCTTTACCTCCTTCCCCTTGTCATGGGCTGAATTGTGTCCCACCAAAATTCATGTGTTGAAGTGCTAACCCCTAGTACCTTGGAATGTCGCTGTATTTGAAGACAGGGCCTTTAAAAAGGTAACTAAGGTAAAATGAGGTTATAGGGGTGGGCCCTAATCCAATATGACTCGTGTCCTTATAAGAAGAAGAGAGCAGGACACAATATGCGTATGCACAGAGGAAAAACCATGTGGAGACACAGGGAGAAGATGGCCACCTGCAAGCCAAGGAGGGGCCTCAGGAGAACTAAACCTGCTGACACCCTGATCTTGGACTTCCAGCATCCAGAACCATGAGAAAATTAAATTGCTGTTGTTTAATCCACCCAGTCTGTAGCATTTTGTTACGGCAGCCCTAGCAAACTAAGACACCCTTTCTCTGGGGGCCCCGAGGGTTGTTCCTGCTTTGCTAATTTCAAGTCTTGGCTGTACAGTCTTTGCCTTCTCTTAATCAGATAATTCAAGGGCACAGTCGAGGGGTCTGACCCTTCCCACGGAGTCTGCTGAACTCTGCCCCCCACACCCTTCCATAACTTCCTCCTTCTCGGTCTTGGTGGTTTGTGTGGTCAGATGAAGCCCAGCCGCGGGGACAGGCAAAATACAGTGAAGGGATATGAGCACGTCCCACACAGCTTGACTCTGGGGTAAAGGGCAGCGACAGGACTTGGTTATTTCATGGTCCTTGCCACTGTTCCCAGGCCTGAAAGTGTGCGCGCGCGTGTGTGTTAGTGTGTGTGCCAGGTGTGCTAGATGGGCCGGGCCTGGCTCTGACATCGGGATAGCACTCCTGGCCAGGTTCCCCACAGACAGGGCTCAGAAGGGGCACCTTGGGTTGCAAGTACCTTGACTTCCAACCCAAGGAGGATGGCTGCTTTAGCTTGGGTTCCCTCAAAAAGCAGACCTAGAAGCAAGAATTGGATGAAGTCGTCCCACTATTTTTTTTAATTTGGCCACAGCCTTTAATTCTTTTTTTTTTTTTAGAGACAGAGTCTCACTCTGTCGCCCTGGGTAGAGTGTGGTGGCGCCACCATAGATCACTGCAACCTCCAACTCCTGGGCTCAAGCGATCCTCCTGCCTCAGCCTCCCTAGTAGCTGAGACTACAGGTGTGCACCACCACGCCCGGCTAATTTTTATATCTTTTGTAGAGATGGGGTCTCACTCTTGCTCAGGCTGGTCTCGAACTCCTGGCCTCAAGTGATCCTCCCACCTCTGCCTCCCAGAGCGCTAAGATTACAAGCATGAGCCACTGCACCCAACCTACAGTTGATTTTAGAACACATTTATCACAGCAGAAAGAATTTCCGTACTTGCTAGCTATCACCTGCTATCTGTCCCTGCCTCAGCCCTAAGCAACCACTAACCTACTTTCTGTCTCTATAGATTGTCCTGTCCTGTTCTGGACTTTCCTCCAAGTGGAGTTACACACTATGCAGACTCGTGTGCCTGGTCTCTTTCACTTTTCAAGGTCCATCCGAGTTACAGCATGCATTAGTACTTTGTTCCTTTTTATGGCTAAATAATATTCCTTTGCATGGCTATACCACATTTTACTTATCCATTTATCCATTGATGGGTATTTGAATTGTTTTCACTCTTTAGCTATTATGAATAATGCTGCTGTAAATATTCATGTACGTGTTTTTGTATAGACACACGTTTTCATCTGTCTTGGGTATATACCCAGGAGTAGAATTGCTGGATCATATGGTAAGTCTATAATTGTTCGAGGAATGGCCAGCCTGTTTTCCCAAGTGGCTACACCATTTTACATTCCTGCCAGTAGTGTATGAGGGTGTTAGTTATCTATTGCTGCATAACAAATTACCCCCAAACTTAGCTTAAGACAACTAACATTTATTACCTCGCATCATTTCTGTGGGTCAGGAATCTGGGGGCTACTGAGCTGGCCCAGGGTCACTTATGAGGCTAGAATCATCTTGAAGACTTGAATAGACATCTTGAAAAACGTATGTCTATAAAAAACATGTACATGAATGTTTTGGGGCTGGAGGATCTGTGTCCAACATGACTGGCTCGCTTGCCTGGCAAGTTAGTGCTGGTTGTTGGCAGGAGTCCTTAGCTCCTCACCATGTAGACCTTTCTGGAGAGCTGCTTGAGTATCCTCACAACATGGCAGCTGCTTCCACAAGAGCAAGTGATTCAAAAGAGAGTAACACAGAAGCTGCAATGCTTCTATTTTTTAATATTTTTAAATTGTGGCAAAATACACATAACATAAATTTTACCATGTGAACCATTTTTAAGTATATAGTCAGTGGCATTAAATACATTCACTTCGTTATGCTACCATCACCACTATCCATCCACAGAACTCTTTTCATCTTGCACAGCTGAAACTCTGTACCCAATAAACAACAACCCCCCACCCCATGGTCCCTCCTCCAACCATTGGTGACATCATTCTACTTTCTGTCTCTATGAATATGTCTAATCTGGGTACCTCATATAAGTGGAACCATACAGTATTTGTCCTTTTGTGACTTATCACTTAGCATGATGTCCTCAAGCTTCATTCACATTGTAGCATGTGTCAGAGTCTCCTTCCTTTTCAAGGTAGAATGATATTCCGTTGCATGTATATACCACATCTTATGTACCCATTTATCCAGGTCAGTGGACACCTGGGGTGTTTCTACCTTTTTGGCTTTTGCAAAAGATGCTGCTATGAACATGGGTATACAAATATCTCTTTGAGTCTTTGCTTTCAAATCCTCCAGGTATATGCCCAGAAATGGAATTGCTGGACCATATGGTAGTAATTCTATTTTTAATTTTTTGAGGAACTGCCATGTGTTTTCCATTTTGGTGGTACCATTTTACATTCCCACTGACAATGCACAAGGGTTCAATTTCTTCACATCCTCACCGACACTGGTTTTCTGTTTCTTTTTTTAATAGTAGTGAGTGTGAGGTAGTATCTCATTGTGGTTTTGATTTGCATTTCCCTAATGATTAGTGATATTGAGCCTTTCTTCATGTGTTTACTGGCCATTTGTATATCTTCTTTGGAGAAATGTCTATTCAAATCCTTTGCCCTTTTTTTAACTGGCTTGTTTGTTTCCACAATGCTTTTATGATCTAGCCTGGATGGTAGATGCTGTCATTTCCGCAACATCCTATAGAATGGTTCAGCTCTATTCAATGTGTGAGGCAACTAAACAAGGGCATGAATACCAAAATGCGGGGCTGATTGGGGGCCATCATGGATGCTAGTGTGCTAAAGAATACTCTCGGGCAGAGAGAGGAGCTGTCAGCACAGACAACCCACGTCTGCAAATGTCTACAGCCTCTCACTGAGAGGCCACCGCCATCCAACACTTGTCCTGGTGCCAATATCCATTCCTCCCCTGCCTGAGTGGGCCCTGCCTTTGCTCTGTTTCTAGTCTTATGGTTGGAACTTAATTCCTATCTACTCCTTCCTTAGTCGTCGGTCCACAGCTATTTCTGCAGATTCCCTGGGACTTCTTTAACTACAGCTGACTCTTGAACAACAGGGGGGTTAGGGACGCTGACCCCCATATAGTCAAAAATCTGCCTATAACTTTTGAGTCCCCCAAAACTTTATTAAAAGCCTACTGTTGCCCAGACGCCCTACTGATAATATAAGCTGTCAATTAACACATATTGTGCATGTTATATGTATTATATACTGTATTCTTACAATAAAGTAAGCTAGAGAAAAGGAAATGTTATTAAGAAAATCAAAAGAAAGAGAAAATGTATAATATTTACTATTCATTAAATGGAAGTGGACCATCATAAAGGTCTCCATGCTCATCATCTTTACGTCGAGCAGGCTGAGGAGGAGGAGGAACAGGAAGGAGGGTTGGTCTTCCTGTCTCAGGGGTGGCAGAGGTGGAAGAAAATCTGCGGATAAGTGGACCCATGCAGTTCAGGCCTGTGTTGTTCAAGCATCAACTGCACTTACTTAATTGGTTTTATTCTTTGTTTTCTGATTACAAAAACAATACACATTGATGGTGAAAATGCAAACACAAAAATGTATTGCTTAGAAGTAAAAGTCCCTTGTTATCTCACTTTCTAGACGTGATCACTGTTGCCTGTTTAACATACGTTTTTCAGCAATTTTCTATGCATAAAAGCCCATCCCATAATTTACATGTCTAGGAGCCAACCCTCCATGTCAGTATGTTCCTTACAGCTTTCTCTGGGCAACTTATCTTGCCTGGACGCCTTTCCAGGCCAGCCCATGTGGGTCAGCCTCCACCTCCCACGCGCCTGCACGGTGCCCTGTGGTCCTGGGGTCTCATCATTGCCCGTTCTCTGTTGCTGGAGAAAGCAGGTGCCTTTGGGGTCCATGTCTCCTCCCCTTGGCCCGGTTCTGATTTCAGCTGCATCTAGGGAGGAAGGGTCCCAACCCAGGCTCATGTCTTGCATCTTCCACTTTCTGCCCTCAGACTTTGTCTGACACACAGGAGTCCCTGGGACCCTTGTACAAACACAGCCAGAAAGTGCTGTGAAGTGAACATCCCTGGAGGAAGCCAATTATCCACCATTTATCTGATGCTTCAGGCAAGTGATTCTGGGAGGCATGCAGGACGCGTTGCTTTCAGAAGTTAAGACAAAGAAGTCTCTAGGGGGCAAAGACAAGGAAAATTTAGGTGGTCTCCAATTTTTCATTGTCACGAGCAAGGCTACCACTAGTACCACTCATCTCTATGTGTTTGGCTACTATTCTTTTCCATAAATTCCTAGAGGTAAAGTTGCGGGGCCAAAGGGATAGCCTTCTTTACTTTGGTAGCCATGGCTAAACTTGTCCTCCAGAAATGTTGCCATTCCCATTCCTAGTGAGGGAACGTGTTTCCTTCCACGTGGGAGCCTGGTGCTGTGAGGAGTGTGTCCACGCAGGGGATGGGGACAGCCCAGAGCAAGGCTTCAGAGTGAGTGGGGAGGGTGTCTACATAGGGGCAGCGATGGCGGCAGTGGAAAATCGGTTACATGCTGAGGGGACTGGCCCCATAAGGAAATAGGCTGAAAATAACGGAAGGCAAGTTTCTTCCTCTCACGGAGGCAGAGTCAGGCGAATGCTGTGGTGCCAGGTTGGAATTACAGGTGCTGGTGTCAGCGCACGTTTTTCAATATTTATAGATATAAGAGTAAACATCAGTATAAATGTGTGTACATACAGCATATGTGTTTGTGTGTGCATATACTTATGTTTATGCATACACGTATGCCCCAGCTCTGCCAGCAGTCATGAGCATGCCAACACCCAGACCTTGGCTTCTGAAGGTCATTGTCCAGGAAACGGAGCCAGGGCTGCTTGGGAAATGGCTTATTCCAGGCTGGCCCAGGGAAATACAAGATGAGCCTGGAATGCCTTATTGTGCCAGAAATACAAAAATATTTATGATGATGACATGTCAAAAGGACACAGGGGCCAGCTTGAAGGGGTTCCCACTGGCCAAATCTGGGACAACTTGAACATCAACATAAATAATGATAATGAATTGTTATTCATTGAGTAGAATAAGAAATCCTGAGTCCACGTGGATATAAATAGTGATGAGAGAAAGTTTTGCCTTATAGTCAATGTCAGCTAAGAAATGATGGTACCATGAGGTTTAGAATCAGCATTTGGCAACCATGGCAGAGACCATCAATTCATCCCAGAATCATAAACAGATGCTAAAATTAGTAGGTAAAATCTGATGAAAAGTGGGATATTTACATAATCTCAAAGTACCTTCCCACAACATACCTGTTAATCCCCAAAGGAAAAGCAGTAACTCTGCATAGGAGAAAGCTAGCACGTACCACATCAACCAAGGGAATAAAGTTAATGTCTTCAGTGATGGGACAAACCAAACCGTGTGCTGCTTCATAGGATGCAATGAAAAGAACACATCACCAGGGTCACAGGCCTGTCCCCTTCCAGTGCTGGCTCTTGCTCTGCCTGCCCTCCCTCACCACAGAGCGGCCTCACCCGAGAGGAGGGTCCCCTCACCCCCAACCTTGCTGCTCCAGGGAGAGCAGAGCCTGGAGCAGGGCAGAGAGACCAGGGTCCTCCTGGGGTCCCCTGTGAGGCTGGGACCCTTTCCTGTGGCTGGGACTTGGCCAGGGCCTGACCAAGCGCTGTTCTGCCCTAATAAAGGCCTGTCGGGGCAGCGCACTCTTCCCTCCTTGTTTATGGTGTCTCCACACAAACACACTTGAGAGCCTTCTGGGAACCCGAGTGGCCGGGAGGCAGGATCCTAGTGGGACCAGCACCGTGGGAAGGCAGGGACACCCAGCAACTGCCTGCTCATCCCCCAACGTCTCTCTCCACACCGCTCTTCTCAGGGGCTAAAACAGAGACCGCTGGGATATTTTCTCTTGCTGCCTTGGAGGAAAAATATTAAAAATCACTTCCTTTTTGTACCAAGCTCTGAAACATGCACCTACTCTTCATTTATTTGAAAAATAGTTATGAAGTGCCTGCTAAGCGCCCTCTGGATACTCTAACCCTCGCAATAACCCTATGAAGTAGGTACTGTTGTCACCCCCATTTTTCAGATGACGAAACAGGCATAGCAAATCTAAGCAGCATGCCCCCAACAGCCTGCCACCCTAAGGATGAAGGGGCTTAACACTTCTGTCCCTGGAAACACATCTCACAGCCTCTCTGAACTGCAGCCACATGACGAAGCCCCTTGGAAGGCACCAAGTTCTAACTAGGGGACTCTTGAATTGTTTTTTTAATTTCAGAATTTTACAGGGGTACACACATTTTGGTTACATAATTTGCTTTTGTACAGTTTGAGTCAAAGTTCTAAGCATGCCCTTCACCCAGATAGTGTGCTTTGTACCTGTTAGGTGTGAATTTACCCAGCCCCTTCTCCCCCCTCCCACCTATTTGATTTCCCTTGAGTTTTACTTCCATACGTGCACATGGGTGTTGATTGATTAGTTCCAATTTAGTACTGAGTACATGCGGTGTTTGTTTTTCCATTCTTGCGATACTTCAGTAAGAAAAATGGTCTCCGGTTCCATCGAGGTTGTTACAAAAGATACTAGATCACCAATTTTTTTATGGCTGAGTAGTACTCCATGGTATACATATACCACATTTTATCAATCCACTCATGTATTGATGGGCACGTGGGTTGTTTCCACGTCTTTGCAATTGTGAATTGTGCTGCTATAAACATTCAAGTGCTGGTATCCTTTTTATAGGATGTCTTTTTTTCCTTTGGGTAGATACCCAGTAGTGGGATTGCTGGATCAAATGGTAGGTCTACTTTTAGTTCTTTGAGGTATCTCCATACTACTTTCCACATAGGTTGTACTAGTTTTCAGTCCCACCAACAGTGTGTAAGTGTTCCTTTCTCTCTGCATCCTCTCCATCCCAAAAAGTTGTTTTGGGACTTTTGGATAAAAGCCATTCTCACTGGAGTTAGGTGATATCTCATTGTGGTTTTGATTTGCATTTCCTTGATGATTAGAGACGTTGAACATTTTTTCATGTGTTTCTTGGCCATAAAGTGGGCAAAAGACATAAACTGAAACTTTTCAAAAGATGGGAATTCTTGAATTTTTACCAAAACTTCCAGAGCAAGTTAACTACTAACGCTGGCCCCCTCAGGAAAGGCAGTCAGTGGGACTTGCTGGTCCCCCCAGAGTAGCTGCCCTTGAGCCAGAAGGTGCCAGAATGGCCCACGGAGGGTGCTGCCCATAAGCAGTGCAGGGGGAGTTAAGAACAGCACCCAGGCAGGACAGTTTTTGGAGCAAACGTAACTCAATGAGGGAAAGGTAACATGGGCTTCAGAAGGGGAACTATGCCAGCCATGTCTGTAAAAATCCTGTTCTCTGAGGGGGTAAATACGCCCATGGACTTTTTTTTTTTAATTCTAGGCTCTTGAAATTTGACCTTCTTTACAAATGGGGGAACTTGAGTCAGAACTGTAGAGTAAAAGGTGGAGAGCTTTTTACTCAGATAAATTTAAGTTCAAATCCCAGCTCCAGCATTGGTTAGCTGTGGTATGTTGGGCAAGTTACTCAACATCAGAGACGTGTTGTTTCCATTGTCTAGAGCCAATTTGACATAAACTCTGTCTCAGGCTGGCTGAGAGAGGTAACTGACATTCTCTGCTTCAGAACAGGCTGTTTATAAGTCTGCTTTTGTGAGTTTTGTGCCCAGGTGTAGTTCCCCCAAATAGGAATGTGAATCAGCCCTTCAGAGTTTTCAAATCTGGATTCTGTTATCTTCCTCACAGATACATATTCTCCTGGGCAGACCTGTGAGCCTGTTGGGACAAAATGTCACCCCTATACTGGGTCCCACATGTGCCCAAGAGTGCCCAGTGGCTCCATTGTGCCGCACTAGCTATCCACTGCTCTCTCTGATGCTGGGTGCCTTTGACAAGACCTTGACCCCTGAGTGGCAGAAGCATCAGTGGTTTGCTCTGGCTGCTCGACACCTGGGCTCTCTGCCAGGGGTTGCGATGACCCACCCAGTAGGGAATCTGTCCTCCTCCACTCCAGAAGGCACCAAGCCCACCCCACCCAGTGTAGCACGAGCACAGCAGCAGGACCTGTGTCTCACCCAGGGCAGGGGGTCCAGGACAAGTGCTTCAGGAAGCAGAGATGTGGTCCCAGGCTGGGGCCAGTATCCAAGGGATGCAGGGCCTAGACTTCTGGTTGTAAGTCTAGGACAGGAGGTGCAGCCACACGGCTTCCCTGCTCCTCCAGGGAGCCTGGACTGGAGGGCTGGACCCCCAGTATATTTGCTGTCATGCAGAGTTGGGTCCTTGGCCCCCTGGTCTGAGCAGATGTCCACCAGCCAAGCTCAGGAGATGGATGTGTACACCCAGAAAACTTGGGGAAGCCACCCAGAATGGAGCAGGAGGCAGCAGGATGTAACTGGATTATGATGGGACACTCTGCCGTGGTGGTCTTGATCTCAAGTCCAGAGGCCAGGGCACCCATGGCCCTCTGGATAGTGCAAGGGTGGGGGCCGTGGCTGTAATGGCCACTGGGCCTCTCCTTTTGGGGGGCTACCCTTTAGCCTGAGGTCTTTGATGGCTATTAATGTGGTGTGAATGATGCAGCCAGCTGGTGGGAACCATTCTGCCTCTGTAAGGCAGGGACGGGCTCTGAGCACTTCTGAGGGGTCCACAGTAGGTTTAAGGCACTCAGTGTGTGTGTGTGTGCACACGTGCATGTGTGAGTATGCACATGAGTGTGTGTGTTCCAGTGAAGGGCGGTGGTCGCCAATGCTCATCATTTGCTAAGAGCAGTCTGTGACACCACAGTGGGCTCTGTTTCCCAGTGACACTGACCCTTGTTGCTCATCTAATGTGGTAGCAGCCCCGTTTGTGAAGGCTCCACCTGGGGTAGCTCATCGAGGGCTGAGTAGTTAACTCTCAGGGCACCCCAGAATCCTTTCTCCGAAGGCCCTGGGGACCATGCACCCAAGCACCTCCCACAGCCGCCCATGCCTGGCCTCTGTTTACATGTGGAGTTCCTGGGAAGGCTGGGCTGGTGGAAGCCCAAGGGTCTGACTCCCGACTCCTAGCCCAGACAGTGACTGTGGGGGAGAGGCAGGAATCCAGGGGAGGAGGGTGGCACATCCAGTTGGCATTAAACAGTGATGATCCCCCCTGACATTTCAGCCCCTGTGCTGAATCTTTATGCTCAGCATCTCGCATTGCCCTTAAAGATAGTGGCGACAGCGGTTAGCCCACTCTACTAGAAGAGGAACTGAGACAGAGTTGCATGGCTCACAGCAGCCTCTCTGGGTCCTGGGGCTTTGTTGTTAACCCCTCCCTGTGCTCCTCAAAGTGTGATTCTGGGACATGGGAGTCTCTGAAGGGCACCTGTCAAGTGACGATTTCTGGGCCGTGCCCAGATTAAGGGAATCAAATGCTGGGAAGGGCCTAGGAACCAGCATTTCAGCCTGCACCATCCATGTTTCTAGGGTCCTAGCAAGTTCCTGGTGAAATAACTGCCAGTTAAGGAGCTGACTGCAGGACGTGGGGGCAGGTAAGGCAGCCCCTGCTGGTTTGCACGTGGACAGTCTGGTGGAGCAGGAGGAGGCTGGGGTCAGGCATTCTTGGCTCTTCCCTTGGTTCCCTCCATCCCTGTCTATTCCCCCCTTGGTAGGGTGAGGGGGGCAGGGGAGCATTTGAATGGATAAGGGGGAGGGTATTTGGGGCTGAGTGAACATAGTGAGTAAAGGGGGACCAGGGAGGCAGGTGGGGAGTGGGGGATCCAACACTAAGCTAGACTTAGGCGTGGTCTTTTTCAGAAGGAAGTGGGGACCCCACGCAAGGGTTTCCAGCAGAGGAATGCTGTTGTTGGGGGCTCCCGCAGAAGTCCAGGGAGGGGACAAGCACCCGGACTCAGGGACTGGAGGACGCACGGCAGCGACGGGTGGGCTGGGCTCGGAGCGGAGGGGAGGTATGGCGCCTGGGGCCAGGTTGACTTCAATGGCTGGTGGAACGTCCTTGGAGGTGTCTCAAATGTGTGGCAGGAGGAGATGGGGGTCAGAGGGACACCAAGACAAGGGGTTATGCTAAAAGTCAGTCCGCAGGAGGGCAGGCACAGCGTGCGAGTCCCAGGTCACTCGGGCTTCATCTCTGCGGCCCACCGGGGCACGGTTTTCTCATCTGTAAAATGGGTTGTTGCGAGGGTTCCGTGAGATAAAGGTGCTCCTGGAAGCGCCGCATCAAACAACCGCTGTCGTCTGGCTGGGTGCGGGGGTCCGAGGTGAGTGTGTCCCGGGTCCCGCGGCCCGGCGGGCTGCGGGGGCGGCACTGCGCCCTGGCGCCGTTCCCGGCCCGCGACGGGAGGGGCTGCTGGGTCCCGCCGCCGTCAGTCCGTCAGTCGCCTGGTTCCTGGCGCCGCGTCGGCTTGGCCGTCGGTCGGTGGGCGACGCCGCCCCGGGGTCCCGCGGGCCGCACACGGGATGGTGGGTGAGCGCGATGCCGGCGCGGGCAAGGGCGCGGCGGGAAGAGGGCGCGGGCAGGGAGGTCCCAGGCGGGAGGGGTCGGGCGGCCCGGTCGGGGCGCCCCCCGGGGGGCCTCGCAGCGTCTTGGGCCATTTCTGTCTTTTTGCCGGCCAGGGCCGCCACGGGGCTGCGGGCTCCGGCGCGGCGACCCTTCCTCGTGTAGTAGGGCGCCCCCCTGGAACCCGGGTCGGCGCCTGCGCGTTCGCAGCTCCTCCCCGCGGCTCCCGCACCAGGGCGCTGGGGGTGAGGGTGGGCAGGAGGAAAGCCAGGGGGAGCCCGATAGAGGGGAGGGACCCACAGAACTGGCAGTGCCAAGGGCGTCAAATATTTAGGCTTTGAACGTTTTAGGTGTCCGAAAACAGAAGCAAGAACCAACTTTTGGATCAAGCATGTACGGTCTGTGGCCTTTTCACTCCCTCACCTGACCCCACAGTGACACGGCCGGCACGGCAAGGGGGTGATAACCATGCCCTTCTGCACGTCAGGCACGCCCTGGGTGAATACCTTTCCTGGATTAAACTCCCTGGATCCCCCAATAAGGAAACAGCCTCAGCTAGGTTAGCTCACCAAAGGTCACACAGCCCAGAACTGGGGAGGCTGGATTTGAATCCAGGTAGTTGCTTCCAGAGCCCATGCCCTTAAAGAGCACGATAGCCCACGTTGTGCCCATTTTACAGTTGCCCAAACTGAGTGCCTCTCCTAACGTTCACGTCTGGGGAGGGGAGACACCCAGGGGAGACTGCTGATGGCAAAGCCCATGCTTGAGAGGATCTGTTATTTCTTCAAAGGTTTCAATAGGTCATGAAATTTAAAATCGAGCTCCTACACTTGGTCATTTTTAAGATGTACATTTCTACGTCTCTGAAATTGTAATGCACCTTACAGTGGATGGCAGAGGTTTTTTCTTTCTCAGTGGTACATAAAATAAGTCATCTTAGTTCTGTGGCACCTTCGGTTTAATGAGTTAGGACAGAGCCTGGATTCCCTGAATGATTTCCTGGGCATCTCTCCCCTCTGTTCCACAGGCTCCTCTCTGCCTCAATTGCTCCATCCTCCCTGGAGACCTGTCCCCAGGGGCCACAAGGAGCCCCATGCCCTGCAATGGCAGTGTGGCCAAGAGGGGCTTCGACCTGGAGGACTTGAACCTGACTGATGAGGCACTGAGACTCAAGTACCTGGGGCCCCAGCAGACAGAGCTGTTCCTGCCCATCTGTGCCATTTACCTGCTGATCTTTGTGGTGGGCACCGTGGGCAATGGGCTGACCTGCACGGCCATCCTGCGCCACAAGGCCATGCGCACTCCCACCAACTACTACCTCCTCAGCCTGGCCGTGTCAGACCTGCTGGTGCTGCTGGTGGGCCTGCCCCTGGAGCTCTATGAGATGTGGCACAACTACCCCTTCCTACTGGGCACCGGCGGCTGCTACTTCCGCACGCTGCTCTTTGAGACAGTCTGCCTGGCCTCGGTGCTCAACATCACCGCTCTGAGCGTGGAGCGCTACGTGGCCGTTGTGCACCCACTCCAGGCCAGGTCCATGGTGACACGGGCCCATGTGCGCCGGGTGCTTGTGGTGGTTTGGGGGCTCGCTGTGCTCTGCTCTCTGCCCAACACCAGCCTGCACGGCATCCAGCAGCTGCATGTGCCCTGTCGGGGCATGGTGCCCAACTCGGCCATGTGCACACTGGTCCACCCACGGGCTCTCTACAACCTGGTGGTGCAGACCACCGCACTGCTCTTCTTCTGCCTGCCCATGGCCACCATCAGCGTGCTATACCTGCTCATCGGGCTGCGGCTGCAGCGGGAGAGGCAGCTGCTGCTCAGGCAGGAGGCCAAGGGCAGGAATGCTGCAGTGGCCAGGTCCAGTGACACCCGCAGGCGCCAGCTGCGGGATAGGGGCCGGGGACAGGTGACCAAGATGCTGTGTAAGTGTCCCTGCTGGGAAGAGGGGCTGAGCCAGGCATTGGGTATGAGGCTGGGGCTCCCAGGGCCTGGGGGAAGGGGCTGAGTGTCTGAGTTAGGGAGGGCTAGTGTGTGGTTTGGAGGAACTCCCCTAGCCTGTGTGTGTGTGTGTGTGTGTGCCCATGTATGTATGCCTGTGTACTCTTTAGATTATCCTGCTAAAAGCTTACACTAAAGATACACACCTCAATGGCTCGTGGAGTAATTTGTGGCGTCCAGTGCAAAATGAAACTTCAGGGTCCTTGTCAAAAAATTATTAAGAATGTCAAGACAGCAACAGTAGAGCATTAAAGTGAGCCTGGGGCCCTTCTAAGCTTGGGTCCTGTGCAGATGCACAGGTTGCACGCCCACGAAGCCAGCCCTGGCTCCTGGAACCAAAACACAGAAAGGGCAGGTCATGTGGATGCATGTGGATGGGTTCCAGGATGATAGAAACAGGGATCTGGACCCTCCATGTCTCTTGTCTTGGTTCCTAAACATGCTTCAGCTCTGTTCTTCCCTACAGCAGCCTATGAGGCACGGCCATTGGCATGTGATCCCCTTTCCTTAGGAACTGCCCTCTTCCCTTAGTGGCTATTTAAAAGTCCCGGGGAAGAGTTCCGATTGGTGGGGCTTAGGTCATGGCCCACCCCCAACCCAGAGTGGCAGGATGCTGAGGTATAACACAGCCCCAGTGGAACCACACAGTGGGATCTGGAGGGAGCAAGGTCCCCAAAAGAGGGGAGGGAGATCCTGGAGGGGCAGGATGGTGAGTTTCCTCTGTGCTATGTCTGCGGTTCTCTGGGAACCACAGGAGTGAGCACTTGTGTAAAACATCTCATTAGGAGGTGTGTTTGTGAGGGCTGTTGTGCAGAGCACAGAAGAATCTGGCCATAAGTGTGGAATGGGGCAGTCCAGGGTTCATGGGCTGGATTGAGGCTCTGGATCTTACTGTAGCCTAGACCTGGCTCTTTTTCAAAAGCAGTGGCCCTGGGGAAGCGAGACAAACTGATACTAAGCTGGACAATGATCCCCGGTGGGGCAAACCAGGGCAGGACAGGACTGCCGAGACCTTGTCAGAGCCAGCTAACTGGGGACAGCCCCATCCCCAGAGAGAGACCCACTCCTCTCGCCCTTCAGGCACTGTGTCCCAGAGCCCAGGGTCACTTGTGCAGGCCCCAGAGCCCTGTGCATGCCTCCCCAGCTCTGCACTGCGAGGTCTGCACTACAGACCAACTGCCCCCCCCGCCCCACCTCCGGCTCCTACCACTGCCCCCCTTCCCCAAAACATGTGCGGAGTCTGCAGCAGGTGCCCAGCTGGGATGGCCCACCCCGGGAAGGTGAGCTTTCTGCTTGCTGTCCCGGGACTGCTGGCCTTCTCTCCTCCCTCCCTCTCTTCCTCCTTCCCTCATGCTCACTTTCCCAGGGCTTGCTGTGCACAAGGCCGTGTGCTTGGGACGTTGTAAGCAGCATCCTGTTTGAAATATGGGATTATGAGGAAAACCATGCTAGGATTTGATGAGGAAGACACTGCCTGGGAAAGCTAACGAGCTGGAGAAGCAAACGCAAGCAGCCAAGGCAGGCCCATGTGTGCGCCCCACAGCCTGTCTGCTGCTCTCTGAGCGCATGCCCCATTCTCCTGCTTCTCTGTCTTGTGCATCAGCAAACAGAGGCCCCCAGTAGGCACCCAGAGTGGCCCTTGCCCCACAGCCTGTATCACCCAGTAGTTCAGCAGCCATAGCCAAGTGTTACCAATTCCAAATACCAGGGTGAGAGAATCTGATTGGACCAGCTGGGCTCAGGTATCCACACTTGGTCCAATCGGCTGTGGCCAGAGGCAGGGACATAACTCACTGCCCAGTTAGTGACAGTGGGGAAGGCATCCTCTCTGGAAGGGGCGTGGCCAGAACAGGCAGATTTCTAGAAACTTGCAGCTGGGCAAGGGTGTGGCTGGCCTGTGGTTAGGAGAGAAGGTGAGAATGGATGACCACACTGAAGCCCAGGAGGGCCGCTGAGAGGGCTTCTTCTCTGCTCCTGCAGTCATGCTGGTCGTGGTGTTTGGCATCTGCTGGGCCCCATTCCATGCTGATCGCCTCATGTGGAGTTTCGTGTCCCACTGGACAGAGGACCTGCTCCTGGCCTTCCAGTACCTGCACGTTGTCTCTGGCGTCTTCTTCTATATCAGCTCAGCCGCCAACCCTGTACTCTACAGCCTCATGTCTAGCCGCTTCCGAGAGACCTTCCAGGAAGCTCTGTGCCTTGGGACCCGGTGCCACCGCCACAGCTCCCACAGCCTCAGCAGGGTGACCACGGGCAGCACCCTGTGTGACTTGGGCTCCCCGAGCAGCAGGGCCCACCCCATGGCTGAGAACGGTGGCCCAGAGGGACAGAAAGAGACAGACACCTCCTGAGTGGAGCCTCGAAGCGGCTTCACCTGGAGGGACCAGAGGGCCACACGGAGTCTGGGGAGACACAGCTGCCTCCCTCTGCAGAGATGTCATCATGTCCTGTCCCCCTATACATCCTGTCCCCAATTCAGCCCAGAAACTCTGACCAGCACCTCAGTGACTCCCGGCCCCACCCAGGTACTTGAGATTTGAGGGAAACAGTAGGAGAAAGGATCAGGGCCTGATTATCAAGGGCCCACATTGCACCAGGCACCATATCATGTGCTTTTAATCCCTGCAGACCCCCAGACCCCGGTTAAAGTCCTTCCCCTGCAGAAGCATCGCAGTTAGCTGGACTCAGCAGTCCTTCTGGGGACTCCCACTCCGCCAATTTCTGAAATGTTCCCCAGGGCCCCAGCTTTCCTTCTTATTTCTTACTTAGCTTCTGCAGGTACTGGCAGGGATGCCCAGGGATCCAGGGCACCTGGTTCCAATCTCAGCCCTGCTGCCACCACCTTGCATCCAGCAAATCTGCCCACCTTTCTAGGCCTTGGTCCCTTGCTTGCAAAATGAAAGGGGCGCCAACTTTCTACAGGGTCACGTTTTGGCACTTTGGCTGTGGTTTTCTGTGTAAGTGCATAAGTCACTGCTTGTAAGGA
The DNA here is from genome assembly GCA_023783475.1 of Daubentonia madagascariensis. Lineage (NCBI taxonomy): Eukaryota > Metazoa > Chordata > Mammalia > Primates > Daubentoniidae > Daubentonia > Daubentonia madagascariensis. The sequence goes on along the minus strand of JAKFHU010001078.1, from coordinate 761,248 downwards.
AACCAACTGATACCCTCAGACTGACGGGGTGGAAATTATTTTCTGCATCCTTATCACCCCAACCTCTACTTCCTCCCTGACCTCCACACGACCCCCAGTCCCTCAGGGCCCGTTCTTTGCAGTGTGGGAGCACCCTCCCCTGTGCTCACCTACACGCAGGCTGGGGGCCCGGTGAGCAGAGCATTGGACCTGACTGGCCAGAGGGTCTCTGGGAGCAAGAACACGGGTGGCCAAGGGCAAGGAGTGGCCCTGTGGGGACAGCTGTGCTGGGCTCAATGAGGTGAGAAAAGGGAGAGGGATGAGTAACTCCTTGAAACTGAGTCCCATCCCAGGTCCCTGTGGACCAAATTGATGCTTAGTCAGGACTGAATCAATGGATGAGGTTTGCCCTGCTGCAGGTCCCTGGGTCTTGTCCTCCTGAGAGGAAATCCTGGCGTCCATGGCTGGGAGCTGCAGAATGACCCAGGGTCTGTCCGTCTGGGTTCTCCCCGCAGACAGCTTCCTGGCTCACGGCCCAGGTTCCCTGCCTGGAAAGCGGAGGAGGTGGTACAGGGTTGCATATAACATTGTTTAGTTTTTAAAATTCAGTTATGAAAATAAGAAATGCTCATTGTAGAAAATTTGGACAGTGCAAATAAGCAAACATGAAAACAATTTTAAAAAATTTAAAACCTCCCTTGGCAGGAGCGGTGGGGGGAGGGGGAAGTGGGGAGGTGTTTAATTTGTGCAGTTTCAGTTTTGCAAGATGAAAAAGTTCTGGAGATCTGTTGCACAGCAATGTGAATATTCATTGATGATATTTTGTATTATGTGTATTCATTGTGTTTTGTATTATTAAGTACAGTTCAGTACTTAATAATACTGAACTGTATACTTAAATGGTTAAGATGGTAAATTTTATGTCGTGTATTTTACAATGATTTTTTTAAAAAGAGGATTAAGTCTAAAGGAAAAGAAAAAAAATTAAAAATTAAAACCTCTGCTGAGGTAACCACTGTATACATTTCGGCATGTTTCCTTCTAATGTTTGATATGGTTGTGCTCATAGTCTATACACAATTTTGTATCTGGCCTTGTTCCCAGCAAATGTTCTATCCAAATTCGAGGGTGCACTCAGTTGACTCGCTGGCTCTGCTCTGATGGGCCTTGGCCAGCCCCAGGTGAGTCCCCTGGGCCTCACACAAGCCACAGCAGGGTGAGTTCCCAGACGCTGGCCCAGGAATGCCCTGCTGCCTCCTGCCTACTGAGCTTGGAAGAGGCTGGCAAGGCCTGGACTGCCAGGGAAAGGAGCGCCCTCCGGCCTGTGGGAGGAGCTTGAGACTAGTGGGCATCCAAGAGGGGAAGCACAGGGGCTTTGGGACAGAGAACAGCACAGGCTGGGGTGTGGAGTGGGGGCACCATGGACCATGGGAGAAGTGGGGACCTCATGGAGGCCAGAGCATGGATCAGGGAGCTGAAGGGGAGGCTGGCTGTGGGGAGGGGTTTGGCCGTGGGCCTGTCCCTGCTGAATGTACACAGTCTGAGCCCCAGGGGGCCTTGGGGAGGGAGGGAGTAGGAGCGGGTAGTGGCTGCAGGGACCAGAGGGGCTCTGCAGAGGAAGGAGCCCATGAAAAGGGGCTGAGCAGAGCTGTGAGTGCCTGGGGGCTGCCCAAGACCAGAAGAGCTCCCAGGGAGCCTAGGGTGGGGGTGGGGCTGGGGGAAGCCACCAGACCGCAAACTTCAGGTTGGCCCCTGGAGTTGTTCCCAAAGACCAACTCTGGACTTCTGGAGGCCTCTCTTCAGCCACAGTAGGAGGTGACTTAGGCTCTTGAGGTGCTTTGGGCAGAGTGTATTTACGGAGAGCCTGCTATGTGCCGTGGCACTGGGTAGACTGGGGAGGTGGGCGTGAGCTGGAAGGGTGCTCCTTAGTGTGAACGTGATATATGTCTCAGAGTGTCTCCACGGTATGTCAGCAGACAGGTGCCATTTGTCACAGGTCACCAGTTACCACAGAAAATAGAAACAGCAGCTCTGAGCTCAGCCCTTGGGAAAAAGGGATAGAAATGGAAAGTTAGCAGCAAGACCCAGCCAGGGCTCCCGTGGCCACCTGTCAAGGACCGGTGACAGCCCCCAAGCAGTGCCCCCAAGCAGCACCCCTGCCTGCCACCCTCTTAGGAGGTGTCACTCACCTTCTGCACTGGCCACGCTGGGGCTGCATTCTCCTGGGTCCCCAGTGCTACCCACAGCCAGGTACCAGTTCCCGATGGCTCCTGCAGCTCTGGAGACCTTCCTTCACCTGGCTTGTGGCCCCTGGTCGCATCCTCACTCCCAGTGTGTCCAGGAGTTTTTCCATTTCTGAGTGTGAACTCTTGCCCATGACAGCCTCGTTCCTGCTCTGTCACTCTGTTGCTCCCCCAACAGATTTATTCTTTAGCCTCACCTGCACGTCTGGGTCCCAGGCTGCTGTTTCTCCCAATCCGTCAGCCTCCTCTGAGCTTCACCTCCTTTGTGATCCCACCGTCCATCACATCCACCCCTCTCTGCCAGTATTCCTGAAGGCCTGGGTGAAGACGCTGGAATAATCCTTTCCTTCTCAGAAAGAGGCTTAATTTCTTTGGAAATTCAAAGTCCAAGATTACTCTCATCAACAAACAAAGCTGCATCAGCCCACCCTTCTTCTGTCAAGTATCTACTCAGGGAAGGCGAAGCGTGTAGCACCTCACGTCTGTTCTCTGCATAGTCCGATGGTATTTCCAAATCAATCCTGACATCTGGGAGCCCATCTCATTTTTGTACACTTCTCAGGGTCTCCCCTTTTCCCCATTCTTATTGTCTAATGGATCCATCAAGTTTTCTTTATTCCAAGATTTCCTTGCAGAGAGGAGTCGCCTTTTGGGGAGGGGCACACCCTGGCCTTTGAACTCCTTTCCCATTGCGGGGAATCCCTCACTGTGTGACTTGGTGGGAGACCAAGCCCTGGTTCCCACTACCGAAGCTGAAGGAGTTCTGGATACTCTCCGCTGCCGCCATTTACCATGTGGCACATGACAAATCCAGCCAGCTGGATGACCCAACGTGGGATTGTATCTGGAGCAGGTGACACTAAGACATATGACACTAGGGGCAGGCGTGTCCAGGGGCAGCAGCATCCTACCCAGGCTCTCTTGGGATCTGCCCTTTTTCTCAGCCAGGTTTTCTAGCCTTCCTGTGGATATTCTGAGATACCAAGAGCTTTTCAACAAATTCCTTTTTTGCTTAAGTAGGCTGGAGTCATTTGCAAACAAGAACCTTAACAGATCCATCTGTCCACTGGTTTGAAGGTTACACATTCTGTTTGTTCTACTAGTGGTTATCTTTACACGTTTCTAAGATGAGCAGATAATATTGATTTTTTAAAACCCCAAACTATAGTCTGTAATACTTGACGACTCTCTCTCTTTCTCTCTCTCTCTCTCACTGTTTCTAAAAGGCGAAAAAATGAGGACAGATTTATGGAATTTGATCCTAGAAACAGCCTTACACATTTCTAACAGTCTAAACCTCTTCAGCACTAGAAAAGAACTTCAATGTGCTTCCACTGACGAACCAGCAGAGTGGAGAGGTGGTGAGCAAGGACTCTGGAGTCAGGCTGCCCAGGCGTGGCTCCAGGCTTAGCTACTCACTAATTATCCTTACAAATCAGAATGGCCTGAGGCCAAAGTCAGACTGAACTGAAAGGTACTGACATTTCTAAAGAAAGAATGTGCAATCCACCTGCACACAAATAAGAGACTCAGAGGCAAACACTGATAGCAGCATCCTTCCAAATAGTGTCCACGTTTCTAAATCTACAAGGTTTAGACTGAGGATGATAGTGACTCTCTAAGGCAATGTCCCTTGTGTAGCCTGTTTAAGGCAATAGCCAAACTTCACACTCTTTCAAGTTTCTGCACAGAGCAGGGCGGGAACAGAGGCCAAGGCCCAGGTGGGGGATGGTGGGCATTCAGGGAAGGCTGAACCTGGCTAGGGAAGTGTGTCCTGGTTCAGAAGAGGTGGCCATGGGCTGGGATTAGACTGGAGGGCCTGGAAGCTGTAGCCACATTCCATAGAACATCTACAAGAGTTTCTGGGATCTTTTAATCTAATATTCAAGCCCCTTCATCGGCTCTAAGCAATGCGGATATCATTCAGCTAACATCTATTGAGCACCAACCATGTGCCAGGCACCGTACAAGGCTGGGGGGGTGATGGTGGGGGTGGGAGGTGCAGATACACATACTGTCATATATGTGCCCAAACAGCTAGAACTCGAGCACAGAAGGGAGGCACCTGCCCCAGTGGAGGGAAGATTTCCAGGAGGAGGCAATGCTTCTCCAGACTCATAAAGTCCTGGGAAAGGGGTCCAGTTGGCCTCGGACCTTTTGCCAGGGGCAAGTGGAGCATCTTTAATGACAGTTCCACCGAAACTGAATCCAGGGGAGGAGGGGGGAGACCCTAAAGGGAATGAGGCTGTCAGGAGACAGAACGAACACTGGACAGGCACCCACGAAAGCAAAGCCCACTGTGGTCCACTTTCATTACTGCCGTCCTCCGGACTTCCCTGGCTGCCCCTCCTGGAACTTGGACTTAGACCTTCCTCCAGTCCTCCTCCCTGTCTGTCTCACCTCCACTAGACGCACTCATGCAGAATTTCTTTTGTTTCCATTTTAGGAAATTTGAAACAAATGAAAAGTTCAAAAACCAAAAATAATTACGTCTATTCCCAGCACCCAAATTGACCACTGTAAACATCTTGGCGATTCGATTCCTATACTCTTCCCACATATTACCCACCTCCAATTTAATGAGTAACAGATTGTTTCCAACCATTTGCTGTGCAAAACAACATTGCCTAAGACCAGCCAGCAGAAGGCTGATGGTCATCATGGATGGACGAATCCGACAACACTCAAACTGTTGATCAATCTTCACACCACTGAGATTGGGGCAACCAGATGTGAAGTGGTTCAGCGCCTCCTAGAGGGACGCGACAGAACTACATGGCACCAACAGAAAGTCTCCTTGCAAAGACATTGAACCTGAACCTAACGAAGCCTCCAGATACAACCACCAGTTTCCAAGAACACTGAGGATGACGGAATATGTTAAAAACAGCACAAAATGTCAGCCAAATCAAGATTAAGGTCAATTCTATAAGACAAATGACTCAGTTTCTTCAACAAATAAAAGGCATTTTTAAAAAGGAGGTTCTCTATTAAAGATTTAAAATGATGTAAGACATATCAACCAAATGTAACATGTAGAGATTTTTGAGTCCTAATTCAACCAAACCAACAATTAAAAGACATTTTGGAGACAGGAAATTGAACTCAGACTTGATATTAGATGATAAGAAGGCTTATATCTCCTGCAAGTACATTATGAAGTATTCACAGGTGAAATGATATAATGCCTGGGATTCACGTTAAAATAATGAAGCCAAACAAAGAAAAAAAGAGAAGGAAGGGGGAGGGGGAGGGGAAATAAAGTGGGGCAGGGAATAGATGACAGATGAAAAAAATGGCAAAAATATTGAAGCTTTGAAGCTGAGTGATGGGTAAGAGAGGATCATTATATATTCTTTTTACTTAATGTATGTTTGAAAATTTCCATGAGAAAAAATTTTTTTACATTTGCAATAAAGCTGGGCGTGGTGGCACACACCTGTGGTCCCAGCTACTTGGGAGGCAGAGGCAGGAGCATCACTTGAGCCCAGACCAGCCTGGACAACATAGTGAGGCTCTGTTTCAAAAAAAATTTTTTTTGCAATAAAGATTCATGAATATGTCTTTCTGTCAGTCTGACTGCTTCTCTAGGTTAGGTACCTATAAGTGGAATTCCTAAAGAATGAGAATTTTTACTTTTACTGGAAACTACCAAATTTCTCTCCAGGTTTTCATAACAATTTGCCTTTTCACCAGTTTTCCCACAATCCCAAAACACCTGTTTTAATTTCTGTCAATCTGGTGGATAAAAAATAATATCTTATTACTATTTCAAGTTGCATTTCCCCTGATGGTTGTATTTGAGCATCTCTTTATATCTTTATTTGCTACTTAAATTCCTTCCGGGCCGGGCACAGTGGCTCACACCTGTAATCCCAGCACTTTGGGAGGCCAAGGTGGGAGGATCGCTTGAGGCCAGGAGTTCAAGACCAGCGTGGGCAACATAGCGAGACACTGTCTCTACAAAAAATAGAAAAATTAACCGGGTGTGTTGGGGTGCACCTGCAGTCCTAGCTATTTGAGAGGCTGAGCCAGCAGGATGGCTTCAGCCTGGGAGTTGGAGGTTACAGTGAGCTGCAATCATGCCACTGCACACCAGTCTGGGTGGCAGAGGTAGACACACACACACAAATTCTGAAAATTGTTTTTCACATCCTTCATCCATTTTATTGTTTTTTTCTTGTTGTATTTCTTTCATATTCTGATGCTAGATTTATGTTATATATGTTACAAATATTTCTTTCTAATTTGCTCCTTATATTTTAAAGCTGTTTAGAGAGACTCCTGCATCCACACATTTTAAATTGTGATGTGGTCACATCTGTCATCATTTCATTTATAGGGGAGAACATCTTTTCCCTCACCCATTGAAAGGGTTATGGCTGACACCCCTATAATGACAGACATTAAGAAGAGAAAGGCGTAACAAATTTATTTAACTGAAATTTTATGTGACACAAGAGCCTTCAGATATGAAGACCCAATGACCTAGGAAAACTGTATTTTTATGCTAAGTCTGATGAAAGAAGTGGACAGTTGTGGAGAAACATGACTGGACAAAATGGGGTATGATCTAATGGAAATAAACTGGGGGAACTTCAGCAAGGCCTATTTGTTCAGATTCTTTCCTGTGACTCTGTATGACATTCCTTCTCCCAAGGTATGGGGCAGGACCCCTCTGGAATGAGGGTCTGATAACTTACTTCCAGGTGAGGCAGGCCAGTGACCATGTTTCAGGGGAGATAGGCAGGAGTAGATCACAATGACCCGGCTTCTGCAGTTTTTTCAATTCCAAGGTGCCGTACTTTGGCATATTTATGGATTTTTCTCCTTGTGTCTTAAGAATGACATTCATATCCTAAGCTCTTGTTACTGATTGTTTTTGAGACAGGGTCTTGCTATGTTGCCCAGGCTGGTCTTGAACTCCTGGCCTCAAGCAATCCTCCTGCCTTGGCCTCCCAAAGTGCTGGGATTACAGGCGTAAGCCACCATGCCCAGCCTTGTTATTTATTTTAATATTTCTTAATTTTTATCATCAAATGTTCATTTTACATTTTCACAGATAAGCTTTCTTAAGTTCCCTATCTAAAATGATATGGTGTTTTTCTTCCTTTCGTCTGTTAGTTTGACATATTTCCTTACCTTGAAACCTACTTGCATGTATCCAGGTATAAATCCTACTTGGTCGTTTCTTTTACTATACTTCGTGATTCACTTCGCTAATATTTTATTTGGACCTTACATGTGTTCATAAATGAAATGGGCTTTTGTTTTCTTTCCTTCGATTGTTCTTGATGAGTTTTCTTAAAACGTTTGAGCTAGTCTTGTAAAGTAAGTTAGATCAGTGGTTCCCAGCCTTTTTGGCACCAGAGACCAGTTTCATGGAAGACAATTTTTCCACAGACTTGGGGGGGCGGGGCAGGGGGGATGGTTTCAGGACGATTCAAGCGCATGTGCACTTTATTTCTATTATTATTACATTATAATATATAATGAAAAAAGCATGCAACTCACCATAATGCAGAATCAGTGGGAGCCCTGAGCTTGTTTTCCTATAACTAGACGGTCCCACTTGGGGGTGATGGGCGACAGTGACTCATCCCACAGGAGGCAGAACTCAGTGACCTGAGCTACGTGGAGCAGCTGTAAATACAGATGAAGCTTCGCTGGCTGCTTACCTCCTGCTATAAGGCCCAGTTCATAACAGGCCACGGACAGGTACCATTCTGTGGCCACAGCGTTGGGGACCAGCAGAGTTAGATAAAAGAGTTTGGTGAGGTACCAAATCTAAAAAATGTAGGCAAATTTTTCTTTCTACTCTCCTTCCTTTCCAATTTGGTATTTCTGAAGCTAGAATCAAGCCAGGGCCCCTTAGGAACACCCCCCCTCCCCATGCCCCAAATACACATTTTTCAAGTCCCAATGTGAGGCTAACTCCTAGGATTTCGATACTACCACTGGGCCTCCTGGGTCCTTGTGAGAGCACATGTTAATGATGGTCTAGCTCAAAGAAAGTAGGATTAAGTGATTGGGAATGCAAATGAATGACCTTGGACCCTTAACCTCTGAGTTTCGATTTGCTTAAATATAAAATGAAACTATTAATAACATGTAAGTCACAAGTTTGTCTTCAGAAGTCCATGATAAAATGTCTGAAAAAGCACCAGTACGCCGCGTGGCACAAAATATGCATTAATGTATTTTAGCCATAACTATTTCATACTATCACTGCTTTGGTGCAGTTTAAGATGCAAGTCACCAGTACGGGGAGGCGCCCGAGGTCCAGAGGCTGACCCTCAAGCCCCCCTCCCCGGGTTCCTCGCGTTGCTCGTGTGACCCTCAGGCGGTCGTCCCCACGCCTCCTTCCCGCTGAAAACGACGAAGACGCTAACACATTCCTCACTGAATGGGTAGGCAGCCTAAGCGGGCTAACAGACCCAAGCGCTTGGAAGCCACCCTGGCACTCGGGCCCTTAATAAATGGCTGTTTTTATGACCGCTGTTTACTTTCCTATAGCCCCACTGGCAGGAGAGCTTCGGGACGTGGGACCGCCCGGCAGCTCCCCGACCTTTGCCAAGCCTGCGCCTGCTCCGCGGCGAAACTAACGCGACCACCCGGTACCCCCGACAGGCCTCCCGCGCGGGATCCTGCGCCAGCCCAAACCAACATATCCGCCGCGCGCGCAGGCGCAGCACGTGCTGCCCAGCTCGAGACCCCGCCCCCAGGCTCGCGCACCGCTCGCCCGCCCCTCCCTGGGTCGCGGCTCGGGATTGGCCCAGGGGTGGCGCGGGCTCTGGTTGGCCGAGACGGAGTCACAAGGGCGCCGTCGCCTTACTGGTGGTCTCCCGCCCGGGCCTCGAGTCTTGGGCGGCTGCCGGGAGGGTGCGCTCGGCCTGTCCGTGCCAGCGGCGGGACCCAGCTCTTCTGGAGCGTCCTGCCTGCGTACGTCGCGCGCGGTGGCCCGCAAGGTCACCCTCGGGCCCATGCCGGGCTCTAGGAGGGCGGGGCCCTACACCAGCGATAACCTGAAAAGAGAACTCGCTAGGGATAGGCTGTGCGGGTGAACTTGGGGAGCGAAGGTGATAGATTCTGCCTTGAGACTTAAATTCTGGTGGGGGTGGTGATGGAAGCAGCTCCAGTTTACACTGAGTTCTCCGGCTGGAGAGGTAAAGGCCCTTGAATTGTAGGTACTGTTTTTGTCCCCATACGGGGGCTTGCTTTTAGCCCTGTGTGCTTCCATTTGAGTAGTCTATAGTGAAATTAATTTTTTTTTAAGTCAAAGATACTTGAAAACACGTGAGGAAAGGAGCAGAATGAGAGAAGTGAGGAATTCCGCCTTTTTTTCCTTGAGTTTCTAGATTGTGGCAAAAGAGGAGGTATGGGAGACGTGACCTACAACATACACCAAATTTTACCTTGTTTTTCTCTTTTTATATTCACTGGTGTGAGTAAAAGATTGCAAATGAAATATAAAGTTAGGATGAGGTTTAATGCATTTTTACAGATGCAGACTTACCATTGCAAATACTGGAGACAAAACGTGCATGGCATGGAATGTTGAAGGCCTTGTGATGTGCCTAATATTCTTGTCAATTTTAAGCAGGGAAAGAAGTCAAGGTGAACTGAAGAAAATGAGTCTTTCCCCAAAGGAGATAGAAGATGGGGAAGATAAGATGACAGAAGATAAGGACAATGGCAGTAGAGATGAGGTAATTATACGTACAGTGTTGAGCAGAATAACTTTATTAATGTCAGCAATCAAAATCCAAAGTAAAGCAATTAAACTGCATTGTTTAATCTCAAAAGCGGTATTGTGAACACTTTCCAACTAGTTTTGCAAGTCCACCCTAAACTTGATACCAAAATCTGACAAGGTCATTTTGAGAAAAGGAAATCACAGACCACTCTCTTTCATAAGCATAGATACAAAAATTACAAACAAAATTTTAGCAAATGGAATATTAACGTTATATAAAAAGTAATACATCATAATACCTTGTGACCAAGTGCAGCTTATTTTGGGACTGCAAAGGTGTTTTATATTTGAAAAGTGATATTGGTTGTCTAGAAATACTGGTTTAAAAGAAAATCTCTTGATTCTTAAAACTGATTCATTAAAGTCCAGTAGTTTGTGTACTTGCCAAACACGTTTCCATACTTATTCCTTTGACAAATATTTAAATTCCTACTATGTTCCACTTCTGGCTGAGAGGCTGTGCATTGGTATTTGAATATAGATAGATTTAAGTTGAGTCCTGAAAAAATTGAGGTGGATGACAGGGTACACAGCTAATGAATTTTGAGTACTTCATATGTGCAGCCACTGTACTAAGGCTTTATGCATTTGTCTTATTTCATCTTCACAGCTACCATGTTAGGTAGGCATCATTACCTCCATTTTATAGATGGGAAAGCAGATTTAGCCATTAACTGACTTGCTCGTGGTTTCATAACTGATAGCGACACAGCCAGGATTATATATAGGTCTGCTGACTCCACAGCCCCTACTCCTCTTCCTCCAAGTAACTTGTTCTGAGAGGCAGATAGCATTTGTTTATTGTCCATTTTGAGCAGCTAGTTGTGTAATAGAAACTTTCTTCAACGCTATTCAGTCTAGTAGTTGTTTTAATTAATCGAATGTAAAAGTGGGTTTTAGCTGCACTTTTCACACACAAAAGGTTAACTATGTGAGATGATGGATATGTCAGTTTGCTTGACTGTAGTAACCATTTCACTATATATAAGTATATCAAAACATCATGTTGCACACCTTAAATATATACAGTTTTTAAAAAATAAAAGTGAAGAATCATAAAAATTATTCGTATATACCTTTCGATTTTAATTTGAAACATTTTAAATATATATTCATTTTCCAATCTTTTGATGTGATACCAAGGCCTTGTCTTTGACTTTGGGTTCATGTTGGAGTGGCTTATCTTCCTTGCATGAAGTACACCCATAATGCATTTTCTGCAATTTATAGTTTCTTTAAAGTGAAGCAAAACTTTAAACACCCTATTAAACACCCTATTAAAGCAATATGAATATTCCCACAATAATTTTTCCTTTTCTTTTATACATTTTTATATATATATATTTGGAAATGGAGTCTTGCCATGTTGCCCAGGCTGGTCTAGAATGCCTGGATTCAAGTGATCCTCCCACCTCAGCCTCCTGAGTAGCTGGGACTCCAGGCCCAGCTAATTTTTCCCATTCTTTTATGGTTGCTCATCCATATCTAATTTGACTGCAGTTTTTTAAGCTTTACTTCCAAAGCATCCAACTTTGTTTTCATAGGCCCAATAACTTAACTTTTGGCATTATTTTTATTGGTTTATATGATGTTTATTTAATTCTACAATTGAAACTCCAAATACAACGGTCATATACAGGTTTGATTCTTATTAAAGATACAGTTCAGCTCAGGGGAAGAGAAATGCTCACATTACTAGGAGTACCACAGAGTGGCCCACCAGCCACTCATGTTTGGCATCTCATGAGCATCAAATTAGTAAATCCTGTTTGGAATTGAGACGGTCATTTAATCCAGCCAGTGGATTAAGTTGACCTAGTTAAGAGCATTTACTGTACTAGTTGAGTATCACTTATTCAAAATGCTTGGGACCAGAAGTGCCTCAGCTTTTGGATTTTTTGGAGTTTTGGAATATTTGCATATACTTAATGAGGTATCTTGGAGATAGGATCCAAGTCTAAACCTGAAGTTCATTTATATTTCATATATATTTTATACACATAGCCTGAAGATAATTTTATTTTCTATTGGGGATGCTAAATAAACTGTGTTGTACACTTGCATTTTGATTCTAACCTGTCACATGAGGTCAGATGTGGGATTTTCCACTTGTGGTGTCAATGTTGGCACTCAGAAAATTGTGGATTTTGAAGCATTTCAGATTTTCACATTAGGGATGCTCAGCCTATACTATGATGTCAATAATATACTGCATTAGTTTTCTATACCAATCAGAGCCAAGAAATTCTTGGTGAATGCAGCTCTTGTTTTGGAACCCAAACTGTGTTAGCCTGGAGGAAAACAGGAGTAATCACAGTATATTTTCCTTAAGCTAATATGCATGTGATATGGTTCTGGACTGTTCACAATGGTAACTTGGTCATTCCTCTTTAAAATGTAGTGCCTAAAGTGGTTTGCTCTGATTGCTACAACATATAGTAGTACTATAGCAGATTAACTTTTAGGGTAACCATATCTTTTTTTTTTGAGGCAGAGTCTCGCTCTGGTCTCTGGGGCTAGAGTGCAATGGTGTCATCATAGTTCACTGCAACCTCAAACTCCTGGGCTCAAGGGATCCTCCTGCCTCAGCCTCCTGAGAAGCTGGGACTACAGGCACGTGGCACAACACCCAGCTAATTTTTCTATTTTTTGTAGAGACGGGGTCTGTCTCTTGCTCAGGCTGGTCTTGAACTCCTGACCTCAAGTACTCCTGCCTCAGCCTCCCAGAGTGCTAGGATTACAGGCATGAGCCACTGTGCCCTGCCGGTAACCATATCTTAATGTTGGCTCATTGAAATTATTTAGTTCAAACTCCAGCCTCTTTCACATACCTTCCCTGATCGCACATCATTCCTGTGCCAGATGAACTGGTCTCTCATCTATTTGCCTGTAAATTTTGTTTATAACCAGTAATACTGATCACAATGTAGTATAGTTACTGATCTCTTCTTGTGATGTAGGTTGAGGTCTATATATATACCAGATGTATTAGTCTGGTTGGCTGCCATTTCAAAATACCACAGACTGGGTGGGTGAAACAACAGAAATTTATTTCCTCACAATTCTGGAGGCTAGAAGTTCAAGATCCAAGTTGTTGGCAGGTTTGGTTTCTTCTGAGGCCTCTCTCCTTGACTTGCAGATGGCCACCTTTTATCTTCACGTGGTTGTTTCTCTGTGTCCTAATCTCCCCTTCTTATAAGGGCACCAGTCATATTGGTTTAGGGCCCACATTAATCACCCCATTTTAACTTAATTATCTCTTTAAAGACCCTGTCTCCAAATACAATCACATTCTGAGGTACTGGGGGTTAGGATTTCAAGGTATGAATTTGGGGAGAACAGAGTTCAGCACATAGCAACAGTAGTACCTTCCCTCCAAATTGACATTGATCCTAGTCAATAATGGCAATAGATAAAGACAATTGCTCCATTTATTGGCCCATATTTCTTCATTTTGTCCTTTTGTATATGATGAGACCTCATTCAATATTCTACTAAGATTGTCATCTTTAGTCATTTGGTTTTATAATACCATGCCTAGTTATTAGCTCTGGGATGGGAGTTGATAGTGTGAGGAAGCGTGAAGTCCAGCCATTGGGGCTTGGCTCTCATTCCTACGTTTATTCCAGTTGCCTGTGTAGGGGCTCCCTCCTTTGGCATTTTACTAGTATGTGAAGAACTGGGGCTCTTTTAAAGGCATGTGGAGCCATCTAAGCAGTCGTTGATTTGGTATATTTTCCTAGGGCAGTAGCTTGCATACTTATAGAAACCTAGATCCTTCCATGTGGAGATTCTGGTTTGATAGCTCTAAGGGAAGCCCAAGAATTTTCTTTTCTCCTTTTCTTTTCTATTTTCTTTAGACTAGCATGCCAGGTGATTCTGGTGCTGGCCACCCTTTTACTTCACATTGAGAAATTTGCCCTAGAGAAAACAAATAGACGTCGACATACATGCCCAACTGAATCTGGCACTTACTGACTGTACAATGTGATTGTAACCTCACGGGGAGACATCTTTTCATTGTTGTTATCTCTACTCCAGGTCGTCGTCACTCTGAATAATGGCGGGAAGGATACTACTGCTCCAGGAAAGAAAGTAGGGGGCAAAAAATCTCTAGCTGCCGTGTTTGCTGAGAAATTAATATCACCAAGCAGGAAGGGAGCCACGTGGGCCAAGTGGGCACAGGACAGGAGGAGTGCCAAGCTTGAGGACCGTGAGAACTATGAGGAGAATGAAGATGAGAACAGTGAGTTGGACCAGCATGAGAAAGGTAAAGAATCCTCTTCCAGGTAGTTCCTGGCTATAAGGTAACAAGAGCATGCTGCCCTGCATGCCATTCTGTAGCGCTTAGGAACGAGTTCTGTGAAATCCACATCCTTCTGAAAGTTACCTTGGCAGTCCCCGACTCAGTCTTCAGGCTGGGCTTAATTGATGGGGAGTCTCAGTGGACATTTGACCTTTGTTGTCTACATGACCTGAGTTAGAGGTTTTCTCTTTGAATATTATACATTGATTATTTCTGTCCTTGTGCTTATGAGCCAGGCAGGTAGATCTTCCCACAAATTTAATTTTCAGTGTTTTTTTCTTGTCTTAACAGAGTCTATGTAGCATTTTAAATGGTATTGCTTTCAAAGCAGTAATTTTTACCATTGTTATTAAAATGCAACAGCAATACATATAAAATTATTTAATAACAAAGTTAAAATGGCAGTGAATTTTTCCCTTAGATTTTTGTATATAGTCAGATACATGAGCAGTTTCTTTGGAAAAACAATTTCTCATTCTTATTCTTAACAAATCTGTGTGGCAGTAATTGATTAGGTGGGTTCTTATTTAATTCTGAAGGAGAAAAAGCTGTGTATTCTGCAGAGACCAGAGGGAGAAAAGCCCCTCCGTCTGAGAACTGAGGAAGATGAACAGGACATTGATGACAGTGATGACAAAGGCAGTGAGGAAGAGGATGAGGAGGAAGGTCAGATGACCTAGACCAGCCTTGTTAATCGGTAGCTAGCATTAGGGAATGCTAGTTGTAAGGGAAGCTCCTGGGCAGGGGCTGTTGCATTTCTTTTATGAATTTAAAGAACTTTCTAATTAATTCATAAATGCTTTTTAAAGTACTCTGACCAGACCCACCTCATGGGTCTTGTGACTAACAGGTGTAGCTTAGGTGTGATAATATAAAAGCGTCCAGTTTGTTTACTATTAGTGGCACATGGAAATCATTAAAAATGCAATGTTCTGGCTTTCTCCCACAGAGCCTATCAGAAAAACACTTGATAAACGGAAGGAAATGGCCAGACAGAAAGCTTCCCCTGGAACCAAAAGACGGAAATTAGAAGGTACCTTCTTTGCTAAAGTTTAAAGCACAGGGGACACATGGAGAATGAGTGTCGTGCTGGCAAGCACGTTCCTCTGTGGAGGAACAAGGGTGGGATTTGTTACTGAAGCCTGGTGTCACAATATGCCGTGGAGTCTTTAATGGACTTCCTTTCAGTGTCACCCTTTCTGCACTGTTTGTTTGAGTTCTTCTTTTTTTTTTTTTTTAACTTTTTGAATGGCAGCTGAACCACCTGTAGCTTTCGAACTGTTTGCTGGAAACCTGAATTACAACAAAACTGAAATGAAATGAAAACTAGTCTCAGTGAATTTTTTGCTAAAAATGATCTTGCAGTTGTTGGTGTCAGAGTTGGCTTGTCCAGGTAAATTCAATAAATTAAGAACGTTTTTAAGAGTTTATCAGCCTAGTACTTATTATTCCTAGAGAATTTAGGAGTTCCATCACTGGATTGATGTTTCAATGTGGATTAATAGACTATTGTCAAATCCTTTTGTTACCTGCTCTTTATTCTTTGGTGGGATTTTACCTCAGTCTCTGGCAGTTCAAAATGAGTATTTAAAATCCTTTAGTGGCTCATATTTAGTAAATCCATCATATTAAACTTTGCTACCCTATTTTCCCGACCAAAATATTAAAATAATCCCAAGATCTTCAAAGTTTTGCAAACATATTTTCATAATTTTCTGTGAGCAATGTATTTGCCTAGAAATTAGACTAAGTTACAAGTTTAATCACAAAACCCACCTATAACTTTGGTGGCAAATATAAGTTTTCTATCAGTTCTGCTTTTTTGCTGAGTTGAATTTCATCCTTTCTTACTTCTTCCTCATCAGAAACGTATGTCTTGGGTGTGAGCATGTCTATTTGATAGAACTCAAAATTTCTTAGGTGAAAATGAAAAAATAATAACAGTAACATTCATTGAGCACTCAGTGTTCTGGGCATTGTTCTTAGTTCCTTGTTTATATTAATTCTGTGAATCTGTAAGACAGTCTTCAGTGGTAATTAATGTCATTATCCCCATTTTACAAAGGAGGAAATTGAGGCACAGAGAAGTTAAGTAACATGCCCATATCACACAGTTAGAAGGTGGCAGAGCCAGGCTTTGCGCCGCATACTCTGGCGTCAGAACCTATGCTCTCACTAATTGTGCCATCTGCCATAACAGCTGTCACGTTGCTCTTACAGTTTTTATTACTGTATTTTAGAATATTATTGGATTTGCAGTAAATAAGGATTCCTTTTGCATTAAGAAAAAAGTCCTAGCCTTTGGATTAGCTAATACATTCCACATTAGGAATGATTTTTTGTTCTGATTCACAAATGCAGATGGCTGTTTCTTAAAACAAAAATTCAAAAACTTATAATTTCAAGCTGCATTTTCTATAGCTTTTGGTTAAATCTTGTCAATCATTAAGCAGAAAACTAATAAAGGTGTCAGCAGGCAAACTTTGCACTGACTCTCAGCCCTTGCCCTAGAACAGGGTGTCTTGACTTCAGCATTATTGATATTTTGGGCCAGATAATTCTTTGTTTTGGGGAGCTGTCCAGTTCATGTGGGATGTTTAGCACCTTCCCTGGATTCTATGCACTAGATACTAGATGTGCTTCCCCAGTTGTAACAGCCCAAAATGTCTCCAGACTTTGTTAAATTTGCTCCCTGGGTGAGAAGCACTGCTGTATAGTTACAAAATACTGCTATCTATAGACGACCAGTTTGTGGCCTTCGGTTTTAACACATTGACTGCCATGTGGGTTGTATTTAACTCAGGCTAGTTTTGAGCCCGGGGCCGTGTGAAGCAAAACCCTGCAGTTGGTTTGTGAAAATCTTATTTGTTAGTGTTCTTATTGTTATGATTAATATTGACAATTTAATTCTAAAAATGTGGATTGTGTTGTATATAACTCACTTACAGAAAATAAAAAGCACGGAAAGCAATAAAAATAACAAATTAGAAAGGATCGGTTTGTTTTAATAAAACACCATGGCCCCAGGGAAAAATTTTTTTTTCTAGTGTGGCCCTCAGTGTGTTAAGTTGTAAATTAGGCAGCCATTTGTGACTTAGTGCTAATTTCTGTTCTCACATCCAGTGTGATTAGACAAGCAGAAGGCATACGCTGTGTGTGCTTTTTTTTCCTTTTCTTCTACCTCTCTGTAGGAGGTTTGGTTATGTGAATTTTAAATCTGCTGATGATCAGGAAAAAGCCCTGGAACTTAGTAATACAAAAGTCCTTGGGTATGAAATTAAATTAAGGAAACCAAAGGGAAAGGAAACAAAGAAAGGTATGTAAACAAGGTAATTTGTGTATCGGTATTGATATATCTGGAAGACTCTGGGTCAGGCAGGAGCATCACATTCTTTCTAATACAGTGCAAGTAGTCCTCAGTTTCCGACAGGCCACCTGCTTCCACAGCACCTTGCTCTCAATCCTGTGCTTGAGCTGCGCAGCTTACCTTTGTCTGTCATAATGTTCTATCCAGGGCTCAGTCCCTGGCTACTTGAAACCCATCCGTTGGGTCTCAGCTTAAATGTTACTTCCTCAGATCAGAAAAATCTTCCCTTACCTCCAGACTATGTTAAGTCTTCTCTACTAGACTTTGTCATTTCCCGTTTTACTTTTCTGTCCTGGCACTTACCGAAGTTTATATTTATGTAATTATTTGTTTACCAGCCTTTCCCCCAGCAAGACTACATTCCCGAGAGCAGAGGCCAAGTCTATATTTTCACAGCTAGCATGTAGCACAGGCTGTAGCGCAGTGTATGTATCCAAGTATTTGTTAAATGAATGAAGAAGTATCGTTGTTTCTACTGTGCAACTCTTTGAGAAGTATTTTTTTTATATCTTAGAGCAGCAGTCCCCAACCTTTTTTGGCACCAGGGTCCAGTTTCATGGAAGACAATTTTTCCACGGGTGGGGTGGGGTGGTGTGGCAGAGCTGTATGGCGTGGTACCTAACAGGCCACAGACTGGTACCGCTCTGAGGCCCAGGGGTTGGGGACCTCAGTCTTAGAGAACATTTTTTTTTTTAAGTGATGGGCTCTCACTCTGGTTTTCCAGGTTGGAGTGCAGTGGTGTGATCGTAGCTCACTACAGCTTTGAACTCTTGGGCTTATGAAATCTTCCCGCCTCAGCCTCCCAAGTCGCTGGGATTATATAGGCATGAACCACTGCTCCCGGTTCATATCATAGAGGACTTTTTATGCTTATGAAATCTAAACTCAGACCAAAAATATTCTTTTGTGTTTATGTAGATCAAAATACCAAAACACTTTTGATCAAGAACCTGCCTGACAAGGTCACTCAGCGTGAATTAAAAGAAGTGTTTGAGGATGCCTTTCAGATCAGATTAGTGAGCAAGGATGGGATGAATAAAAGGTATGTTTTGTACCTTGTACTGAATAAGAATATGTGTCTGCTGGATTCAAAGATAATGGAATTTCATTACATCTTCCCAAATCTCTTATGCCTGACTTTAGAGAAGGAAAGAGCAATTATCCAGCAATTCTATGAGTAGGCATAAAAAGCTGAAAGAGGCATCCTAAAGGGACAGCCAAAAGCTCCTAGAAAACTGGAGTGATGTTATAGAGAAATAACATCTTATTCTGCTACCAAATACAAGATTGAAGATGGGAAGAGCTCATTCATAGATTATCTTCATTCCTCTCTCTCTAGGGCTGACTCTAATAGAATCACTAAGTAGAATAACATACGTGGGGACTTGCTTGTACAAGCCCCAAAATAGAACATGGAATTGAATTGTTAGGATTATGTTGTAACCAATTAATGAAACACTGTCATTAGGTCTTTAGGCTTTGGTAGAATAAGAGGGTGAATGTGGTGAAATTAGATAGGATGGAGTAGAATATATTTTGAAGGGATTATAATTGAGGTGAAAATTGAATATCCTGATTATAGATATATTTGAGCTAAATTTGTTGGTGTAGGTGAGCGCTAAAATAATCTATATCAGTATATTCTGATGAACATAATCTCTAGAAAAGAATACTGCAGATTTTAAAAGCATAAGGTAGAACTATATGTATCAACCTGGAAAGCCATTATAAATGCAAGAAAACAGTCTGAAAGGATAAATTCCAAATTGTTAGCAGTGTTTATGTGAGGACATTTCGGGGCACTCTGCCATGCTTGCAGTCTCTGGAAAACACCCAAACAGAAATTCTACCCAAAAGCTGTATAATTTCTCTAACTTTATTTAATTATATTTTAATTAAATATACTTAAATCTTTATAATCATTTCTTCACATGAAGAATTATTGCAAAGGAGAGATAGGAGAAACCAGGGAATCCATGGCCATGTGAAATAAAGCATAATACCTATGTCAGAAAGGAGTATGGTGCATTATCTTTAAGAATCTGGCTGGGCACGGTGGCTCACACCTGTAATCCTAGCACTTTGGGAGGCCGAGGTGGGAGAATTGCTTGAGGCCAGGAGTTTGAGACCAGCCTGGGCAACTTAGCGAGACCCCCATCTCTACAAAAAATTTTAAAAGAAATTAGCTGGGTATGGTGGTGCTTGCCTGTAGTCCCAGCTTCAGCTTCTCAGGAGGCTGAGGCAGGAGGATTGCTTGAACCCAGGAGTTTGAGGCTGCAGTGAGCTATAATGGTGCCACTGCACTCTAGACTGGGCAACAGAGCAAGACCCTGTCTCTAAAAAAAAACAAAAACAAAATCTTACTTGACAGATCCTTATTCATACCTTTCACCAAAATAAACTTTAAACTTCAGGTTCATGAGAGATTTCATGTAAAATATGAAACCGTAAAGTATTAGAAGAAGACATGGAAAATGTTTTTTGTTTTGTTTGTTTTTAATAATCTGTAAGAGAGGGAGGCCTTTCTAAGTATGATACAAATCCTAGAAGTTTTAAAAGAAACAATCTCCAATATACATTATTAAGTGAAAAAAAGGCAAAGTATAGTACAGTGTGTATAGTATTCTACTTTTTCTGTAAAAACATAGTGGAGGACATACCATACAGAAAAATTAACTCAAAGTGGATCAAAGACCTACGTGTAAGAGCTAAAACCTAAAACTCTCAGAAGAAAACACAGGAGTAAATCTTTGTGCACAAGTGAGAAAAAAGAAGATTAAGAACTTAGGCTTTATCAAAATTAAAAATGTTTGTGCTTCAAAGAACATATCAAAAAAGTTAAAACCTGCAGACTGAGCGAAAATATTTGCAAATCATATGTCTGATAAGGGACTTGTAACCAGAATGTATAAAGAACTTTGTAATTACAACTCAACAATACAAAGACAACCCAATTTTAAAAATGGGTAAAGGATTTATATGGACATTTCTCCAAACAAGGTGTATGAATGGCCAATAAGCACATGAAAAGATGGTCACCATTGGTTAGGAATATGCAAATCGAAACCAGGATGTGATACACATTGCATTCATTAGAATGGCTGTGATAAAGAAGACAAATAGTAACAAGTGTTGACAAGGATGTGGAAAAATTGGAACCCTCATATGTTTTTGTTGGGAATGTAAAGTAGTACAGTCACTTTGGAAAACGTGTTGGCACTTTCTCAAAATGTTAAACATAGAGTTGCTATATGATCTAGCAATTATGCTTCTAGATATCTACCCAAACGAAATGAAACTGTATGCCCACACATTTCTGTAAATGTTCATGTCAGCGTTATTTAATAGTTGAACAGTGGAAACAACCCAAAATGTCTGTCTGCTGATGGGTCGATAAACAAAATGTGGTCTGTCCATACATACATGCAATGTCCAGAATAGGCAAATGTATAGAGGCAGAAAGTACAGTAGTGGTGACCTGTGGCTCGGAATGGGAGTCAGTTGAGGGGAGTGAGGAGTGACTGCTCATGGGTACTTTTGGAGACAATAAAAATGTTCTAAAATTAGATTATAGAGATAGTTGTACAATTCCATAAACATACTAGAAACCAACTTTAAATGGATGAATTTTATGATATGTAAATTATATCTCAGTAAAGCTTTTTTAAAAACAAATTGTGTGTGTATATGTTTGCTATTTTTTTTTTTAAAGGCTAGTCAAGTGAAGCAGTGGGAGTGGAGAAGGCACAAGGGAACATTTACTTTCATACGTACAGAATGTTGCCTCTAAGGTTAGAAATTGGGTGGCCTGGAATAGGAGTAGAGGAAGACTTCACTATATCCTTTTCTACCTTTTGGATTTTTGAATCTTATGTGTGGCTCTAAAAATAAAAGTACATGGCTCTAAATGTTGACTGTTCTTCTTCTCTCCCCTACCCCATCCCCAAAATTGCAGGGTTGCTTATATTGAATTCAAATCACAAGCTGACGCAGAGAGAGCCTTGGAAGAGAAGCAGGGAACAGAGATCGGTGGGCTTGCTGTAGTTCTGAACCGTAGTGGAGAAAAAAGCCAAGACCGAGAAAATAGAGATGGAAAGAACAACTCCTGGAGAGGTGAGGGGTCCCAATGCTCTGTAGATGGGGATTTACCAGGGTTGTCATGGGGAGGGGCGCGGCTCCCTCAGGAAGGGCCAGTAGGAGGTCACGGGTGCTGGGTGCTTTAAAATGTAATTTTGCCTGTCTCAAATGTGAATCATCCTCATAATTATATCAAGCTAATGAGTATTGTCCTAATTCACTGTTACCTTGATGTCTGCAAAAGAGATGGCACTTTGAGAGCTAACAGTTTACTTTCCCCCTGTGGGTACCCTCTAGGATTCTGCTTGAACAAGCTCTTAGACCTGTCGTTTTAGAATTAGATATTTAATTCTCTTCATATATTCTCTTCAAGCAATGTTTTTACAGGTTTAAACCAATGACCCCAAACCAGTGTGCCTAATTTGATGGGCAAACATGTTGACTTTAAGAAATAATTGAATTTATGATGAATATTTCAAAAAATCAAGAAATTTCAAATAAAAACCTGGATTTCCACCTTCTGTTGATACATCAGAAAATCTAGTGGCACCAAGGCTGCATTCCACATGTCAGCAGTCAGGTGGTGATGAGAAGTAGCTGCTTCCTTTTAGGTGTGGCAGTTGTTCTTGTTTGCTCGTAACCCCCGTCATTCCTGAGGTTCTCCCCAACACTGGAGGTATGAACAGCATACTCACACTTTTAAAAATCGAGTTAATACCTCTTTCTTACAAAGTAGTACTTTTTTCCTATAGTAAAGATGACATTTTAATACTTCTTATGCATATGTCTCTTTCAAAAGTGGGAAAACAAAGGATAGAACAAGACAGCCACGCTTTTCAAGAAAAATGGGAGAGAGCTTATTTCTTTGTGGAGGTAAAAAATGTTCCTACATGTTTAATATGCAGACAAAGTCTGTCTGTGTCAAAAGAGCATAACCTAAGACACCATTATGAAACAAACCACAGCAAGAACCATAATGGATATACAAAAAAGATGCGAGATAAAAAATTTAATGAACTGAAAAAAAGACTGAAGTTTCAACATGATTTGCTTTTGAATGTAAATAAACTAAGTGATGTTGCTATGAAATGTAGTTACGTTTTAAGTGAGAAAATTGTCCAGGCATCAAAACCTTTTACAGATGGGGAGTTTATAAAAGAATGTCTGTTGAGTGCAGCAGAAATTATGTGCCCTGAACAGAGACAGGCATTTGCAAATATAAGACTAACTCAGCATGAAGACAATATGGCTGAGAACTTACAGGACAAGTTTCAAGAAAAAGCAAAATCATTTGTGGCTTTCTCTATCGCGGCTCACGAGAGCACTGATGTAAACAATGCCCCCCAGTTAGCTGTATTTATTCGTGGTGTTGATGAAACTTTTGATGTGACTGAAGAACTCTTGGACGTGGTACCAATGACAGGCACAACAGCAGGAAATGACTTATTTTTATGTGTTGAGAAAAGTCTTAAAAAATTTAATGTAGACTGGTCAAAATTAGTAAGTGTTAGCACAGATGGTAATTCTGCAATGGTTGGTGTTAAACAGCTTGTTACAAAACTTAAATCTAAGGTGGCAGGGCTTTGCAAAGGCACAGAACTTAAGTCTGTGCATGGCCTAATTCTCCAGGAATCACTTTGTGCTGAAAAGTTAAAAATGAATCATGTCATGGACATAGTAATTTATACCACAACCTGGATACGTTCCCATGGATCGAACCACAGAAAGTTCGGTGCTTTGTTCAGTGAGTTAGATGCACACTATGGAAGCCCGTTCTACTACATGGAAGTTAAATGGCTGAGTCGTGGTATGGTGCTAAAGCAGTTTTTTGAACTATTGGAAGAAATTGACTTTTTCATGTCTTCTAAAGGAAAATCTGTGCCTCAGCTTACTAGCAAAGATTGGGTCAAAGACCTAGCCTTTTTGGTTGACATTACAACCCATCTAAACATGTTGGATATTTCTCTTCAAGGACGTTCACAAGTGGTTACACAAATGTATGATTCAATTCACTCATTCTTAGCGAAATTGTGTCTTTGGGAAACTCATTTGACAAGAAACAATCTGGCCCACTTCCCTACACTGAGATTAGTTTCTGAAAATGAAAGTGATGGCTTGAGCTACATTCCAAAAATTAAAGAGTTGAAGACTGAATTCCAAAAAAGGTTCTCTGATTTCAAACTTTATGAAAACGAACTAATATTGTTCAGTTCACCTTTCTCAATTAATATTAATCGTGTGAATGAAGAGCTGCAAATGGAAGTTATTGAATTGCAGTGCAACTCTATATTGAAAACCAAATATGACAATGTTGGAATCCCAGAATTTTACAAATATCTTGGGAATGGTTACCCTAAATATAAACAGCATTGTGCAAAGATTCTGTCCATGTTTGGAAGTACCTATGTTTGTGAGCAGCTATTTTCTGTTATGAAACTAAATAAAACTAAACATTGCTCCCGGTTAAAGGATTCAAAGATGAATTCTCTGCTGCATGTTGCTACCCAAGACTCACAACCGGACGTGGATTGATGCCTTGAGGCATAAAAAAAGAATGTCAGATTTCAGATTTCAAATCTGAGAAATAATACATTACAAAACTGTCAATAACTATTTTTACTTTCAAATTATATTTTTTTCAATGTCAAATGTAGAGTGCAATCTCTGGCATCATATATGTTTGTTACACCTTATACCATATAAAATAAAGTTTGATTATACTCATGGTTTTTTTTTTTTGGTACATTGCCTTCTGGACTGTAGAATTATTCAAGTTTATAAACCTCTGCCTTAAAAGAAGCCACATTTTTCTTCAAAGCACTTATGAGCCTGGGATGTGAACCAGAGTCAGCTAGATGAATTTAATGTTAAGACACCTAGTGTGACCCTATCCCCAAGGACAACAGACCTTCCAGCTGGTGTCCTGGAGACTGGGGTCCTGGTCTTTGCCTGGCCCTAGTAAGTCCGTAGGTGTTCCTCCACCTGTAAAACTGTAAGCTCCTCCCTCTCTCTCGCTTCAACTGTTCACGTCCTTTAGCCTCAGTAAGATCTCCAGCTCTGTGATTTCTCCTTCCTCCCAAACCCATCAGTCCCCTTCAATATCTCCTTTCCTTTCTGATGTGTCCTGTCCAACATGGACGAGCATATCAGTCACTGTCTTGCCAGCATCCCTAAATTTCTGATCTTCCCAATCCCTCTATCACCTGTTCCCCAGAAATTTCTATCTGGGTCAATTCATATATCCGATGCTTCTCACCTAATTTGGGGTGCTGGAGGAAACCCCACCACTGGGCAGCTTGGGCCCATTCTAAGTTCATGGCTCCAGTCTTGGGGGGCCAGCGGCGCTCCCTGATGAGCTTCCTATTCTCTTGTCCTCTTGATCCCTTTTTCCTCGGGACTCAAGTCCACCCTCTCACTCTCATTGCGTAGCTTCACTTCCTAAATAAAAGCCATTAGAGAAGAGCCTCCCGCCCACCTTCCTGCTCCCATATACTCACCCCACATGCTTGCCCGGGTCCAGCATCTCCAGCTCCTCCCGTGCTGAGCCACTTTCTCCCTGGCCATGGTAGCTCCTTTCCTGGACTCTGCTGTCCTTCACCTGCGTCCTCAGGGCTTCCCTCCATCCTCTGTCTGCTTTCCATCTGTGCTTTTGGGATTTTTGTTTCTACTGGTTCTTCCATCAATATTTAAATATGCCCATGTCTGGCATACTCCTTTAATTTTCTATTTTAAAAAAAGTATGAAATTAGGAAACGCATTGACACTGTTCAAAATACAACAGGTGCAAATGGAAGAGTCTCCCACTCACCCCTAGCCACCCAGCTCCTTTGAAGCCACTGTCCTCCACTGTTGTGCATGACAAGGAATTATGTGTATATCCTTCTTCCTACCAATTTTTTATGCAAAAAAGCAACAAGCTATTCACATTCCCCTGTACCTTGCTTTTTTTCATTTAAAGTATCTTGGAGATTGTTCCATATCTGTAACAAAGTGCTACTCCCTTTGTTTTTGTAGCTGCAGTGTTCATTGCATGGATGTACAAGAATTTCTTTAACCAATATGTTAGGTTAATTCTAGCTGCTGTAGCAGATGGACCCCATTTCTTGGCAGCTCAACAGAGTAAAGGTTTGTTTCTCACTAATGCTACAGGTCAGAGTGGGTGTTCCCTACTCTGGTGGCCTTCTACATGATCATTTAGGGACCCAGGCTCCCTCTGTTATGTGCCTCTATCCTGCTCTGGGTCATTGGAAATCTCTTCTTTCAGCGAGTGGATGGGAAAGAACAAGGAGGCTCAAGTGTGGGGACTTTGTATGGGCCAGACCTAGATAACGTTTTTACCACTGCCTTTGGCTAGAACTTGGTCCAGTGACCATACTGCTAGTCCCAAGGGAAGCTGGGGCTGCTCTGTAGCTATGCAGCCAGGAAGAAGAGGGAATGGGTTGGCTGAGTGCCTGGCCAGTCTCTATTGCCCAAGGCTCCTGTGCTGCTGCTGACTTTTCAAGAGAATCCAAAACCAAGTCTTTTCCTCCACCCACTTTGAATCTTCTTCCACAGCCATTTTGAATCCTGCTTCTAATCCTGCTCTCTCCTTCATTTTATAGCCAAGTGTCTTGGAATAGTCCTTCAGTTTTCTGTCTGTATTTATCTACAACTTTTTTGTGCACCTGTGACACTTCTTGTGCGCACCCCCCCAACCGAAACTCTTTTCCCAAGGACACAGGGACCTCTGTGGCAAGGCTCTTAGGCAGCTTTTAGATCTGATCTGAATCTGCAACGTCTGGCACACTGACCACCGCGTCCTCTCCCCTTGAAGTCTTACTCTTCCCATTTTCCCCTTTCTCTCTGAATGCTGCTTCTCACACTTTCCCCTCCCTCTTACTGTCCCTTAAATGTTGATGTTCCTCGGATGACTTCCCTGCCCAACCCCACCCCACATCTTATCAGTGGCTTTACCTTTTGGCACCACAAGATGTTGGAGGCGCAACGTGTACTTGCCTTGCCACAGCCCTGGAAATGTCCGTGTCTCCAGGAGTCTTGGTGCCTTTTATTGAAGAATCACATTCAAAACCAAGATCTGGGTGCTGGATGAGTTCATGGGTATTGCACATTATTATTAGTACTTTTAGGCCCTTTCAGTGAATAGAGTTAGGAAATAGATGTACACACACATGTATCTCTAAAGCTATTTCTATATCTGTATTTTGAAGACCAGGAGTTCACAGTGATGCTCCAATTCCAGTCCGGCACCGCAGTGTTTATTCTAGCCTACCCCGTTCCTTATTTTTAACTCATTTTTCTGACAGTGAGAAATCTGGCTCTCAGTCACAATATATTTACTCACTTGCTCAGGGCTAGAATACACATAAAATAGTTCGTGAATTTCCAACTCACATCTCTGTGAAAAACAAACCTACTAAGAGTACAATATTGTGCAGTTTTTCCCCTTTAGTCTTAGAGTATATAGTCAAAATACTGTTTTCTAAAGCTGCTTAAGCTAGTGCACCCCACCCTTCCTCAGTGTAGTTATATTCTTCGCCTGTGATGCAGTACGGCCACTTGTTTCTGTTTGTATTCCATTTTGGGTCATCTCTACCACCCTTCTCCAATTCCTTGTTGATTTAAATTTTTTTTTTACTATATGAAACATAGAAATGATTCTAAAAGTCAGAAATATACTGGGATACATAGTTGACCCTTGAAAAATGCGGGGGGGGGGTTAGGGACGCTGAACCCCTGTGCAGTTGAAAATCCATGTATAACTTTTGATTCCCCCCAAACTTGACTACTAATGGCCCTACTGTTGGCTGGAAGCCTTATCAATAACATAGACAGTTGAGTAACATGTATTTTGTATGGTATATGTATTATATACTGTATTCTTACAAGTATATAATATACTGTAAGCTAGAGAAAAGAAAATGTTATTAAAATCATAAGGAAGAGAAAATTAGTATTCATTAAGTGGAAGTGGATCATCATAAAGGTCTCCATCCTCATCGCCTTCACGTGGAGTAGGCTGAGGAGGAGGAAGAGGAGGGGTTGGTCTTGCTGCCTCAGGGTGGCAGAGGCGCATAAGTGGACCAGCGCAGTTCAAACCCTTGTTCAAGGGTCAGCTGTATTCAGAGAAGTGTTACCTCCCCTGTCCCTCTCCTAGTCTCCCATCTACAACCTGCTTCTCCTCCGACACCCTCCTAAGTAGCCAGTCTCATTAGTTTCTGGTTTATCCTTAATGTATTTCTCTTGCACATGAATGTTTTCCAGTTCCCCTTCTTTCTCGTGTGCAAGTCAGCCTACGGTAGATAAGCTTTTGCACTTGACTTTTTTTACGTAATAGTACTTTGAAAATCACTAATAAACATTTGAGCTGTTCACCATGGTGCTGGTTACTCCCCGGCAGCTCTATTTCAACAATTTCCTTCATCAGTATTTGTGCAGTTATTGAATGTCTTGCCTCTTGTATATGAGAAACAGTATGGAGTGTTTGCGGACAATGAGAGGCAGTTTTCTGGCCAGCGCAGTGGCTCTTAGATGGGGACACGGAGAGAAGTCCAGCTCCTTACCCCTCTCCACCCCCTGGAGAGGTGGGCGGAGTCCAGCTGCTCTAGTGACTTGTTCAGGATGGCCTGGACTGCTGCAGAGGCAGAGGCGGGTGAGAAGAGCCCAGGAGACCATCGGGAGACTCCTGCCGTGGTTTGGGGGGCCTGAACTACAGCAGTGGCAGAGGAGATGGAGAGGAGGGAATTCACTGGGGAGGGTGACATCTGGATGTGGAGGTACAGGAGACAGAGTCAAGGATGCCTCCCAGACTCCCAGCTTGGTGACCACGGCAAGGAAGAAAGGCAGAGGACTGGTTTGAAGGAACCTGAAGGGCTGATGGAGTTTAAGACAGAGCTCTTTAGAGAGCAATGGTACGGTTGGGTCTGGAGTCCTGGGATTGGGGACCACAGACTTACGTGACATTGTGGAAAAGGCAAAATTCTAGAGACAGGAAATACATCAGGGGTTGCCAGGGGCCGGGAATGAGGGCAGGAACTGACTACAAAAGGGCATAAGGGAAATTTGGGGGGTGGAAATATTCTGTCTTGGTTATATCATGACTTTATCAAAACTCATTGTACTGTATGCCTAAAAAGGGTGAGTTTCACTGTACGTTACACCTCAACAAGAGTAACTTTTTTACACATGATCTTGGGGGGAAGCCCAGGACACTGATGGCTGTGGGGCAGTGAGGAGAGTCCAGAGGAGAAACAGCATCCCAGGGTCCTGAGACTCCATGGAATAGAGGGTTTCAAAACGAAGGGGGATCAAATTTCAAATACTGAAGGGGTCAAGTAAGATGAGACCTAGAAAGTTTCCACTGGGTGTGACAATCTGGAGGCCATTGGTGACCTCAGCCACAGCCATTTCCATGGGAGCCGGTGGGTGGGGGCTGGGCCAAGGAGGAGGAGCCAGATTTGGCTGCTGCTCCTTTAAGAAGGGGGAGAGGGAAGGGGGGGCGTGCACCAGAATGGGGGGAGTGGGGGGATTTGGTTTTAAGAGTTTATAACTAATGGAGAGAAGACTTGGTGATACAGGAAGACTTTGGTGAAGACAGGCCCTTAAGGAGAACGGCTGTGAGGGGCTTCTAGGCCGGTCAGCGTTACCGAGGAGCGTGGGTGAAGGAGTGCATCAGGAACAGGGACTGGATGTGGACAGGTGTGTTGGTGTCTGTGCCGCAGGTGGGGGGAAGATGGAGGTCAGCAGGACCATGTTAGCTGGTGAGTTGGGGGACGCACAGGAGAGAATGGGAACCCCCACCCTGCATGGATGCACACTATGCGCCCACCTGGTGCTGTGCTGAGTGTGCACCTCCCGTGGGTTCCACGATTCCTACCGCCACCACTGGGGAAGGTGCTGTGATGATCCCCATTTTGCAGGTGAGCCAAGGCACTGAGAAGAAGTCAGCAGTTGGATGGGGCACAGTGGCTCACGCCTGTAATCCCAGCTACTCAGGAGGCTGAGGTGGGAGGATCACTTGAGCCCAGGAGTTTGAGACCATCCTGGACAACATCGTGAGACCCTGTCTCTACAAAAAATTTAAAAATTAGCTGGGCGTGGTGGTGCAAGCTTGTAGTTCCAGCTATTCAGGAGACAAAGGTGGGAGGGTCACTTGAGCCCAGGCTGCAGTGAGCTATGATTGCTGTAGCCTGGGGGGTGACAGAGGGAGACCCTGTCTCAAAAAAAAAAAAAAAAAGGTGATGACTGAGCTCAGGTGAGCCACTGGGTGTAGTGGAGACAGGATGGAGACAGGCTGTGGCCCCAGAGCCACTGCACCCCACTGGGTGTGCAAGAGAAGGGTGAGCAGATAGCTCAGGGGCCTTCATGGAAATGCTTTCCTGCTGTTGCTTTTATCCTCGGTCAAAGCCGAGGACAAGTAATAAATCATAATTCTATTATTTTTAAGGGCAGCAGAAATCTTAAGATACATTTGATAATCAATTTTGATACAAGGATAGAAACTATAAAATCTAGGCAGAGAAACATCCCTCTTATGAAAGGTCTTGTATGTGCTTTGTATATCAATAATCCTCACAGATATCCTGCAAAGTAGATCCTATTCCCCCATTGTACAGATGAGGAAGTCTGAGCCTCAGAGAGGTTTAGTAACTTCCCAAGGTCACACAGCTGGGGAGCCACAGAGCCAGACTGTCTGCCTACTGCTCCTCCCCCACCCACATGCCTTTGAGACCACATTCCAGCCACCTCTGTCCCCCACCTCTGTCACCCACAGTGCCATCTCCCTGGGTCCTCAAGCCCCATGTCCAGACCACAGGAACAGCACCGGGAGGGCTGGGACGTTGGCACCATCTTCCATTCCTGGCTCCGTCAGAAACAGGCCTGGAAGGGAGACAGCCTGGAGAACCATGCGGGGGGCGGCCTCCCCAGCCATGCCCAGCGGCAGATGGTCTCCGTGTGTCTGTGCGCCTGCGTGTGGGCAGGTGGTGTCAGTCTCCACGGCCGACACCTGTGAAGCCTGCAGTTCCCCGAGGACAAAACACAGACTTCTGATGGGTCTCAGAGAAATGCAGGACTGGAGAAGGTCCAGCGTCTCACTTAAGAAGCCTCGAGCCCACCCTGCCCTGCTTCCTGACGCACACCTAAGGTGGCCAGTGCACCCTAGGGCTGGGTGCCGGGGATGCAGCCGAGGCCTCCACATAACTGCTTGCCCTGCCCATCCCCCAGCTCCTCACAGCTAGGGTCCCCACAGCTGGGCAAGGCTTTTGTGCCCAGTCTTGACAATGGTAATCCTCGTCTGCCCACCCTAGACAAATCCTGAAACTCCTAGACTCCGGCCTCTTCCTCTGAAAACGGAAACTGTTACACTGGCCGTGAATGCTGCCAGTGGGGTGTGCAGGGGAAGCACAAACCAGGGCCAGCCCTGCCCTCGGCTGGGCCTTGGTTCCTGCTGTCCTCCTTGCCCACCTGCCTGCCCTCCACACGGGCCTGCGGCCCAGAGCCCAGCGCCCTGTCTGCCTGTCTCCTGGGCCTGGCCTGAGCCCCACCCCAGGCCTTCTGTAGGGTCCCCCTCCTCCTCGGTAGGGTCCTCATCTTCTCTCTGTAAGGTCCCTGTCCTGTCCATGTAGGGTCCTCGTCCTCCCCAGGCTTCCTGGAGGCCAGTGAGCTGCTGGAGACAAGCATGATCGGGGCCTTGGGAGGGTTGAGCAAAGGCAGCAAAGAGAAGGGCTCAGCGAGTTCTCAGAAGTAACAGTGACGGTTTGGAGGCGGGGGTGCCCCAGGCAGTAGGAGTCCTGCCAGCAGCACCATAATTTGAGGTGCTTGGTGCAAAATGAAAATGCAGGGCTCTGGTTAGTTGAACAGTTACTAAGACCTCAAGATGGGGCCGGGCGCGGTGGCTCACATCTATAATCCAAGCACTCTGGGAGGTCGAGGCGGGAGGATCGCTTGAGCCCAGGAGTTTGAGGCTGCAGTGAGCTACAATGACACCACTGCTCTCTACCCAGGGCAACAGAGTGGGACTCTGTCTCAGAAAAAAAAAGGAAACAGAATGCCCCTCCTCACTCCCCACTTCATATTAAAAAGAAAACAACTAAGACCTCAAGATGGCGACAGCCGAACATTAAACCAAGCCCAGAGCCCTTCTAGGTGCAGGCCCCATGCCCAAGACGCCCGCCCTGCTGCCATCTGAGAGTGGGGCACCCAGGAAAGCAGCTGGGCCCTTCACCGGGTGCCCCTCCCAGGCTGCGCCAGCCCCGCCTGCCTCGGCACTGCCACCTGCTGGCCCGCTCAGGAGAGAAGGCCCTTAGGAAGAGTGAGGAAGCAGCTTGGAGGCCGCCAGGTGACCAGGCCCTTCCCTTCACAGAAGAGAAAACAGCCAGTGGCAGGGAGGGATTCTGCCCGAGGTCGCACCGGCCACAGCACCCTGATGGTGGTGGCAGCACTTGACTGTCGCGCTTGAATCACTCTGCGCTTTACAACCCACGAGGTGGAGGTGATGACCGGCCACTGCTGACAAGGAAATGAATCACGGATTTGGGTTTTCTGGCTGCAGTGGCTATCGGGCGGCCTCCCATGACTCTTCTCTGCTCTCCAGGTCCTCCCTGATGATTCTCTGGCTTCTTGCCGCTCCATCCCACCCCAGGGCCTATGGGACGGGCAGGTGGCCCAGGAACACACTGACGTTACTATGACTGCTCCGTGACCTGGCCGCAGGGGTGGGCCTGTGATCCAAGGACAGTGGAGGGGACTCCTCTGTGGCTGGGGGCTCCTGGGAAAGATGTTTTCTAGCTCCCTCTGGACTCTAAGATACGTAGACATGAGATTTATTGCTTGAACCACAACAAGAGGCGTTTTGCCGCCATGACAAAAGTTGGCCTGAGATGAAGCTGATGCGGAGCAGCAGGAAAGACAGACAGGAAGGCGGCTCCAGGATGGCATCTGTGAGCCACTGGATCCAGCCAGGCCTGAAGGGCTGGACTTTGCAGTGCTTTGAGCCGAGGAAGCCCCTCGACTATTTAAGTCATTCTGAGCAGCCACTGGCAATGAAAGGCGTCCTAACTGATCTTTTGTCCAAAGCCCCCCAAATTAGACCCAGGACTGAAGGCTTCAAAGGCCACATTTTTCTCCCACATCACCTGCTGCATGTAAGGTGAATTATTGTCTGGGAAGAACAATGGGGAAACTGAGGCAGAGAATAGGGTGGGGATTTGCCTTGGGTTCAGAAACAGCTCCATGCAGAATTGACATGGGAAAGGTTTGTCTTCATCATCCCCTACTGTGGGGTCCTTTGCCCACCTTGTTACGCCCACCTCCCCCAGCTCCAACCTTCCCCCCGACTTTCTGTCATCCTCTCCTCACCCGAGGGAGGGGAACGAGCTGTGCACTGTGCTCTTCTGCGTGGGATGGTGGTGCTCTGAGCCGGGTGTTAAAGGAGTTGGTGCATGAACCTCATGGGCCCAGCAGGAGAAGCACTGTGGTCCCAATTGGTGCCCAGCCACCAGACACTGGGCACAGAACCCCACGCCCGCTTGGAGCCCCAGTCCCTGAAAGTACTTTTCTCCAGCCCTGGACACCTGCCCCAGGAGCTCCAGCTTCTCCCTGCGCTCCACTGACCTGGAGCTGAGTCCCAGGACCGCCACCTCTGCTGGGCATCCAGCTCCCCTGCAGGACCCCCACCCAGCCCTGGGGAGGAGCCGGAGAGAAGAGGGAGACGGGCTGGTGGCTCCTGTCCTCTGGGAGGCTGGAGGGGTCATGAATAGGGTTGTCAGATGGCTTCAACCCAAATTCCAAACACATGGAATAAAGAGTTATCTACGAACTGTGTGAGTCTCTCTCCCCCAGGCCCAGCCAAAAACAAATAAACAAAAAACAAAAAATCCCTAAAACCCAACAACAATAATAAGCCCCAGTAAATAAGTTTAAATGTTTAAACTATTATATGTAAGTAATTCACAAATGCAAACTCTAACTCCAAACATGAGTAGAAAATGAAAGTCCCTGTCCTGTCCCCAGCCTCCTCCACACCCACCCGCTCCACTCCCCTGTAAACACTGGTGACATTTTGCTGCACGTTGTGTGGGAAATTTCCCAGTTATCCACACTATGGCCAAGAGTTTCTAATATTATATTGTATGGCTTCCATTGATTTTCATTATTAACTCATTTTTAAAGTTCACTTCTTACTACTGAACCAAATCTCTTGTGATCATCAGTTTTCTTAAATGTCTTTTCACACTGGCAGTTGACATAGGAAGTGAAACGGAATATTGAAGTGGATTTAACAGATGAGCAATGGTAGGAGGTGTTCCAGAGGGATAGCACTGACTCCCAAGACAGAGGGTCTGAGGGGAGCTCTTTCTTCCTAGATGCCCTGTCTCCCCTGGACAGTAGCCACAGCCCCGCTCTGTTCCCCAGCTTACCCTCCAACCCAGCCTCCGGGAAGCATCCATCTTTGTAAGATAGGAGATAGGATCATGGTATTCTCTGGCATGCACCTGTTCAGGGGCCCCCACTGTGCTTTGGATACAATGCCAAAGTCCCTCAACCCCCTAGCTGCCTCTCTGGCCCCATTTGTCACCACTTCCTCTCCCCTTGATGAGACTGAGGAGATCTATAGTCTTCAAGCCCCTCAGTCACCCTTGAGTGCTTGACGGCACCAGCCCTCTCTCCAGGGCCTTTGCACGTGCGTTCTGCCTGCCCAGGGCACTCCCTGTCCCCCACCTGACTGACAGATCCCATGGCCCTACTGGGTTCACCCTAAATGGCATTTCTTCAACAATCCTCTCCCTAACTCTCAAGTTCACTCCAGAAATGCTTCCTGAGCTCCTGCCCTGTTCCAGGCACCAGGCTGGGCCCCAGCATTGCACGGGGAGCTCTGGAGATACTGGTGATCTAAACGCTCACACTCATGTCCTCATAGGAAGAGAAATGAGACCTGGCCCTGGAAGGGAGAGTGTGGCTGGGTGAATCTGAAGATTTCAAAGAAAGCCAGCGAGGCTGGGGAGCAGAGAGTCGGGGCAGAGTTGGGAGCGAACTGAATTGTCCTGGCAGGGCGGAGGTGGTGAGAACGGTGAGGATTCTGGATGTATTGTGAATTTAGAGTCAACTGGCATTCCATGTTTGCCAAGCTACCTTCTGATTCAGCTTCCACTGTAGGTCTGCAAATAATCCAGTCCTGGTCCAGTGAGAGCTATATTTTTCTCCTTGAAGGTTAATACATTTTTAATATGGAATTTTTATTGCAATGTAGTTCACATACCATAATATTCACCCTTTTAAAGGGTAAAATTTAGGGGTTTTTTTGGTGTATTCACAAAGTTGTGCAACCATCACAACTATCTAATTCTAGAACATTTTCAACACCTCAAAAAAAGACCCCATACGCATTAACAGTCACTCCCTATTGCCCCCTTCCTCCAGACCCTGGCAACTACTAATCAAACTTCTATTAATATCTGTATGGATTTGCTGATTCTGGATATTGCACATAAATGGAATCATAAAATATGAGGTATTTGCATCTGGCTTCTTTCATTTAGCATGTTTTCAAAGTTCATCCATGTTGTAGCATAGATCAGTACTTTTTATTGCTATGTAATATTCCATTGTGTGAATATACCACATTTCATTTATGCACTCATCAGCTGATAGATGTTTAAGTTGTTTTACTTTTTGTCCAATATAAATAATGCTGCTATGAATACTCATGAACAAATTTTTGTATGAACATGTGTTTTTTTCTCTTGGCGATATACCTAGGACTAGACTTGCTGGATGTTTAACCACTTGAGGCACTGCCAGACTGTTTTCCAAAGCAGCTGTACCGTTGTGCATTCCCACCAGCACTGTACAAGGGTTCCAATTTTTCTACATCCTTACTGATACTTGCTATTTTCTGACTTTTTAAAATTATATCCAACATAATGGGTGTGAAGGTGTAGCTTGTTCTGGTTTTGATTTGTGTTTCCTGATGGCTAATGATGCTGAGCGTCTCTTCTTGCACTTACCATATGTATGTCTTCTTTGGAGAAATGTCTGTTCAAATCCTTTGCCCACTTTTAAAATGTTTTTTTTTTGGTCATTAAGTTGTAGGAGTTCTTTATATATTCTGGATATTAACTCCTTATCAGATTTATGATTTGCAAATATTATCTCCCAATCTGCAGATTATCTTTTCACTTTCTTGATGGTGTCCTTTGCAACAAAAAAGGTTTTTATTTTGATTTAGTCCAATGTACCTTTTATTTTCTTTTGTTGCCTGTGCTTTTGGTGTTATATTTAGGAAACCATTGCCTAATACAAGGTCAGGAAGATTTATACCTAGGTTTTCTTCTAAGAGTTCTATAGTTTTAACTCTTACATTTAGGTCGTTAATCCATTTTGCGTTAATATTTGTATATAGTGTGAGATACGGGTTCAATTTTATTCTCTTACATGTTTTTACCAGTTGTCCCAGCATCATGTGTTGAAGAGAGTGTTCTTCCCCCATTGAATTGTTTTGGCAACTTTGTCAAAATCAATTGATCATAAAGGTATAGATTTATTTTTGGACATTCAATTCTATTCCATTTATCCATATGTCTATCCATCTATCCTTATGCCCGTACTACACTGTCTTGATTACTGTAGCTTTGTAGTAAGTTTTGAAATTAGAATGTGTGTTCTCCAACTTTATTCTTTTTCAAGATTGTTTTGGCTATTCAGGGACTCCTGAATTTTTATATAAATTTTAGGATCAGCTTGTCAATTTCCACAAAAATAGGCAGCTACAACTTTGATTGGGATTGCACAGAATCTATCTATCTGGGGAGTATTGCCATCTTAACAAAATTAAGTCTTCTGACACATGAATATGGGCTGTATTCCCACTTATTAGGTCTTTTTATTTTCCACCCTCCCACCCCTTGCCTAATCTTATTAGGTCTTTAATTTCTTTCTGTTTTGTTTTGTATTTTTCAGTGTTTAAGTCTTACACTTCTTTTGTTAAATTTATTTCTAAGAGGCCAGATGCGGTGGCACATGCCTATAGTCCCAGCTACTCAAGAGGCTGAGGCCCAGGTGGGGGACAGGGGGAAAAATCAGATGTTCCTTTAATACTAGCTACTTGGGAGGCTGAGGTGGGAGATCACTTGAGTCCAGGAGTTCGAGACCAGCTTGGGCAACATAGCAAGAACTCACCTCTAAAAAAAAATTAGTAAGAAAGAAATTTTTTAAAACAGGGTCTCACTATGCTGCCTAGGCTGGAATGCAGTGGGATCACAGCACACTACAGTCTCCAACTCCTGGGATCATAGCACAGTACAGTCTCCAACTCCTGGGCTCAAGTGATCTTCCTGCTTCAGCCTCAGGGTCTCAAAAAGATATTTGTATACTTATGTTCATAGCAGCATTATTCACAATAGCAAAAAGGTGGAAGTAACCAAATGTCCATCAATGAATGAATGGACAAACACAATGGAAGTTATTCAGCCTTAAAAAGAAAGAAAATCTGACACATGCTACAACGTGGATGAGCCTTGAAGACATTATACAAAGTGAAATAAGCTAGTCACAAAAAAGACAAATACTGTATGATTTCACTTGTAGGAGATATCTAGAGTAGTCAAAGTCATAAAAACAGAAAGTAAAATAGTGGTTGCCAAGGGCTGGGGGATGGGGAGTTGTTGTTTGATGGGTGCAGAGTTTCAGTTTTACAAGATGAAAAAGTTCTGGAGATTGGTTGCACAGCAATGTTAATATACTTAACTCTACTGAACTGTACACTTAAAAATGGTTAAGTTGGTACATTTTATGTGTATTTTATCACAATTTTTAAATAAGAAATACATTCAAGAAACCAAAATTATAAAAGGATAGTCAGTAAAAATTCTCTTTTGCACCCCTGTCTCCCATTTTCCTGGTTCTTACTCCTGTACCCTGCACAGGGAACTGCTTTCAAAAATGTGTTAACCAAAAGCTAGGAACAGTGGTTCACCTGTGTGCCCAGCAACTCGGGAGGCTAAAGCAGGGGGATTGCTTGAGGCCAGGAGTTCCAGGCTGTAGTATGCTATGATCACACCTGTAAATAGCTACTGCACTCCAGCCTGGGCAACATATCGAGACTCCTTCTCCGCAAAACAAACAAACAAACAAATAATTAATTAATTAATTAAAAATTAAAATGTGTTAACCATAAAGGACAAAAGCCACATAAGCATCTCAATAGATGTAGAAAAAGCATTTCACAAAAAAGCCTACACCCTTTCATGATTTAAAAAAAAAAAACACTGGACAAAAGAGAATAGCACTTCCTCAGTTTGATAAAGGGTATCTACAAAAGAATCCACAGTCAGCATCATACCCAGTGGTGAAAGTCTGAAAGCTTTTCCCTTTAAGATCAGGAATGAGGCAAAGATGTTCATTCTTACCACTTCTATTCAAATTGTAGTGGAGGCTATCCAGGGCAATTAGGCAAGAAAAATGAAATAAAAGGCATCCAAATTGGAAAAAGATGAAGTAAAACTATTTCTGTGTGCAGATGACATGATCTATATAGAAAATCCAATGGATTCACAAAAAAACCATTAGAGATAATAAAAAGTTCAGCAAGGTTATAGGATATAAAATCAATATGCAAAAAATCAAGCATATTTCTATTCAATAGCAATAAACAATAAAACATGGAATTAAGAAAACAATTCCATTTACAATAGCATTGAAAAGACTGGGCAGGAACAGAGGCTGAGGCCCAGGTGGGGGCCAGGGGGATTCAGGAAAGACAGTACCTGGCTAGGCAAGGGTGCCCGGCTCAGGCAAGGTGGTCATAGGCTGGCGTTAGACTGGAGGCCTGGAAGCAACTGCCTTGTTCTCTGTAGTATCTAGGATCTCACAATCTCTGGAATACCCATTAGAGTTATTCTGAAGTTCCTCCAACAATTCTAGGCCACGTGAGCATCACTTATTAAATCAGCATATACTGAGCACCAACTGTTTACTGGCATTGTGCATAGCTTAGTGTTAAGAAGATGAATTCCACATGACCGCAAGAAGCTCCCAGTAGAATGGGGAGACCGACACAGTATGCTCACCCATAAGCGTTGTGACAGCTGGTGCTTTCGAGTATGGAGGAGAACCTGACCCAGACTGAGGACAACAGAGAGGACTCCTGGAAGAGGTGGCTTAGTCCTGAAGGATGGCCAGGAAGCCGGGGTGAGGGGTGGTCATCTCATGCAGGGAAAGAGCAGAAGAGGAGGTACAGTAGGGACAGAGCCCAGAGGGACCACTGGGGGAAGACCTGTTGTCCAGAGGGCTGGAGCCTGGAGATTACTGTGGGGCACAAGATGGGGACTAGGGTGAGACTAATGAGGGAGGTGCCTGGTGCACAGACTTTAAGGCCAAAATCTCAGTAATCGATATAATATTTTAATGTAATATTTTAAAATCAAAATTAATGCAAGAAAATCCATGATGAACAAAGTATCAAAGTTTACATAAGGACAGGATCAGTAATAGTGCTGTGCTGGCCATAGTGGAGCCTGAAGCAAAAGAAATACCAGTAATAGTGATCCTGTGTTCATTTAAAATTCTGATTTTTTGTACATCATGGATTTAATTTCCCAGTAATTGAAAAACATGGCACCGAAATATTTCTCTTCATAGCTGAGTTTGTTGGTGTCCCTTAAGAGGTGGGGCCTGAGGCAAGTGCCTTGCCCTGCCTTAGTCCCCTCTCTGCAGAAGGAAGGGGCTAAGGCACTTGGATTTTCTCCTGCTGGCTGTGAAAAGTCATGGAAAGCTCTTAACTAGAAGAATGTGCTTGTATCTGTTGTTACAGCAGACCAGATGGACTAAGATAGATCACACCCCTGCTCTTGGCTAGGAAAGCTGGTATTGAGGTAGGAAAGATGGCAGTTCAGGGATAGAGGAAGAAGCTAAATTCAGAGTGGGACACTCTGAATTTGAAGATTTATAGGGCACCAAAGGGGGATGTCTGACAGGCTGCTGGGTGAATCTGGAGCCCAGGAAGAAAGTTGCTACTGGAGAGACCCTGATTTGGGTGCCATCAGATGGCTTCATGCACTGGGAGGTGGACCCACCGAGGAGCTGCAGCTGCCACCAGAGAAGCTGCTCCCAGCCGAGGGCCGGTGGGGGTGTGTACAGATGGGAGTTGAGGCCCCAGGGCAAAGGGGTTTGTCCAGGGAGAGAATGCTGGGGGAGAAGAAAGGGAGAAACACTCCCCTTTGAAAAAGGAACATGGTAGGCAGAGGAAGGAGGCCAGGGGACAGTGGTGTCAGGGAGGCAGGGGAGAAGTTCCAAGGAGGATGTGGTCAGGAGAGAGAAGCTGTGGAAGGGGCAAGAGAGATAAAGTCTCCAGAGCTCCTTTGGGCTAACAACAAAGGGGGTGTCTGAAAAGGGTGGGACCGGAGGTCCCCTGTGGGGGCTGGGGCACTGACAGCCACTGTCAATTCTCCCTGGAGCTTGCTCCTGCAAAGGGCGACGGAGGGGAAGGAGGTGTTGGGATGGCAGGTGGCTGAGGAGGCGATCACCGGATTGGGACCTGGGGAGGGGACCGGGAGGGGCTCCCTGGCCCAGAGGAAGGGGTGCTTTAGAGAAAGATTCTGGCTTCCCTGGGGCCTTGGGGCGGGGTGGGGGAAGCTAAGGCTGCCTGGGGCTGTGTGCCAATTAGAGGGTGGGAAGCCTGAGGGAAGTGTCTCTGCTGTGTAGGAGATGAGTATCTGTTGAAAGGGAGCCCCCCCCCCCCCCCCCAAGGCAGAGGCTTGGGATAGATGCTGGGGAGGTGGCAATGAGAGCTGGTCAGGAGTTCCCTGGTCTGGGCTAGTGGCTGGGACGGCCACCTGGGCAGTTGCCCAGGGCAGGGCAGTGGAGGCCCGGACCTGCATCATCACAGATTTCTCTCCAGTGGGGCCCAACCTCCCGGATGGGGACAGGAGAGCTGACCATGGCCTGGACTGGGAGGTGCAGCAGTAAAGTTGGGGACAATGAAGTTCTGGGGCCTGCTACAGCCTCCTCCAGCAGGCTCAGGGGTGGCTGGTGAGCTGAGGGGCTGACTCCTCCCTCTGATTAGTAGGGGAAGCTTCCTAGGCCACCCTGAGCTGCCTTGGGGAGATAAAGGCTGGGTTCTTTGGCTCTGGTCCCTGAACCCTGGAGGCACATGTTGCATCATGCAGGGGAAAACTGGCTAACAAAACAAGGCCTGGCAAGGGAGGAAGAGCTTAGGATCCCCCTTTGGCATCTGGTTGAAAGTTCTGGACAGCATCTGAAGGCCTCAGGGAACCCAAAAGACAGAATCTGGCTGGGTTGGCAAAGGGAACTTGGTTCTGCCCATCATCACAGCAGACACCCAGGCCTGGAGCTCTGGAGACAGGGTGAGGCTGTGAAGGCCACCGCTGCCCCCTGCTTGGCCTACATTGCAGGGAGCTTGCCCTGCAGGCTTTGTTAGCTGGATACTGGCTGGAACTCAGGAGGAAGAACAGGGGAGACACAGAAACAGGATACCCCCCTCCCCCGCCCCCAACTCCCACCCCTCTGCATTTGGCAGCTTCCCTGATAGCAGCCCCGCCCCTTCCTCATGGGTCCACCTTCAGTGGAAGAGCCTGGGGGCGGTGGGGCAGGGAAGGTGGTATGCAGCCTGAGGGTGGCAGCAGCCCCCCACTCTCACCTCATGTCCCATTTGGCTTCTCAGCGATGCCATCACCCATGTCACCAAGACCCTGCATTAAACTCCCTGTTTTAAATGCCTGATGTGATTTTATTTGCCAGTTGGAGCCTGAGACATTCAGTTCCTAGAGCCCTGGATTTGGGAAATGGAGTTAGCCTTTGAAGCCCTGCAGACTCCCTCCTTTGGGCTTTTGGACTTCTGCATGGGTGCGAGGCTCACCATGGCCAACTGGGTCTCAGGGTCCAGAAGTGCCCATGGATGCCCCAGGTAGGCACCTCAGTGCACGGACAGGTATGGTGGTTAGTGGGGGCCAGCCCAGGCAGCGGGCAGTCAGGCCAGACCCATGCAGGTCTGCAGAGGTGGTCAGTGCTGCTCAAGGCAGTGCCCCTGGGGCTTCTGGGCTAGTGTCAGGGACTGGTCAAACTCCCCAGAGAATTAGAGCCATGACCCTGGGAATGGGGAGGCATCACCTTCCCCCCGCTCCGTTCCTCCTCTGCCAAAATGTACAATGCTATAGGCATTGCATGTGCATTTAAGTAACTGTTCCATTTTCTTTTCTTTTTTTTTTTTTTGGTGACAGGGTCTCGCTCTGTTGCCCTGGCTTGAGTGCAGTGGCGTCATCATAGCTCACTGCAACCTCAAACTCCTATGCTCAAGGGATCCTCTTGCCTCAGCCTCCCAAGTACCTGGGACTACAGGCACGCTATGATGCCTGGCTCATTTTTCTGTTTTTAGTAGAGATGGGGTCTTGCTCTTGGTCAGGCTGGTTTTGAACTCCTGAGCTCAAGCGATCCTCCTGCCTCGGTCTCCCAGAGTGCTAGGTTCACAGGCGTGAGCCACCACGCCCAGCCAACTGTTCCATTTTTTAAGGATTGGGAGGATTCTATGAGGTGTTTCGACATGAGATAAAATCTTCCACTATGTGCAACTTACTATTTCTGTAAGGAAAAATTCATATACTTTCAGAACTGCAGAAGACCTCAAACGAAATGTTTATAAAGATTTATTATGTGGTACACTTTCCAACCCTCTTGTTATCTTACATTCCATAGCATGGCTATGCAATCAGGCAGACCTGTGTTTGATTAGTTCCACCACTTATTAACCATATTACTTTGGACAAGTTGTTCAATGTCCCTGAGACTCATTTCCCTCCTTATTAAAATGGGGATAGTGCACCCTACTTTAAACATTTTGTTTTAAAGATCAGAGATGATGTTTGTAAAACTGTGCATCTATCTAGTAAGGACTCGATGAAGCCTACATTAACTAGCTTTAACAAACTAATAATGTTCTTTTGGAAAATTATATTCTTCTTTTTTGGAGGGGGGTGGGGGGGAACAGAGTCTCACTCTGTCGCCTTGGCTAGAATGCAGTGGCATCATCATAGCTCACTGCAACCTCAGACTCCTGGGCTCAAGTGATGCTCCTGCCCCAGCCTCCTGAGTAGCTGGGACTATAGGCCCGTGCCACCACGCCCAGCTACTTTTTCTATTTTTTGTAGAGATGTGGTCTCGCTCTTGCTCAGGCTGGTCTTGAACTCCTGGCCTCAAGTGATCCTCCCACCTTGGCCTCCCAAAGTGCTAGGATTACAGGCATGAGCCACCGTGCCCAGCACGGAAAAACATAGTCTAATCTCCAAATGACTGATTTGCAAATAAACTTATGTTGCTTTAAAAAAAAAAAAAAAAAGGTACAGTGCTGTCTCCCAGCCTTGGAGCTCTAGGGGCAGCAGACAACCCCAGCCAGCCAGAGCAGGTGGGGTCACTCTCGGCTAGAACTGTCACCAAAAACCTCAAAAGCCAGCACTTAGGAGAACATCAAAATGTAAAAGGACTTTGACCCAGCTGTTCTACATTCAAATATTC
Organism: Daubentonia madagascariensis; assembly: GCA_023783475.1. NCBI lineage: Eukaryota > Metazoa > Chordata > Mammalia > Primates > Daubentoniidae > Daubentonia > Daubentonia madagascariensis. The sequence continues at coordinate 718,001 of JAKFHU010001078.1, read as the reverse complement.
TACAGATATGATTTGTACATGTGTAAAATAAAGTATGTAAAAAGGTTATTTGTGGCCAGGCATAGCAGCTTGTGCCTGTAATCCCAGCACTCTGGGAGGCCATGGAGGGAGGATCACTTGAGGCCAGGAGTTTGAGACCAACCTGGGCAATGTAGTGAAAACCCACCTCTACAAAAAATTAAAAAATTAGCTGGTGGCTAATAACAGGTGGCACATGCCTGTAGTCCCAGCTACTTGGGAGGCTGAGGCAGGAAGACAGCTTGAGCCCAGGAGTTCAAGACTGCAGTGAGCTATGATCATGTCACTTCACTCCAGCCTGGGCAAAAGAGCAAGACCCTGTCTCTTACAAAAAAAAAAAAAAAAAAAGGTTATTTGCTATAGTAGTTTGTAATAGCCAAACATAGGAAACAACCCTAAATGTCCAGCAATGGTGACTGGTTAAATAAATTATGATCCTTTCACATAAGGAGCACCATGTAGCTATTAAAAAGAATGAAGCAGCTCTACACGTGCTAATGGAGAATGAGTTACAAGATAAATGTAGTTAATAAAAAAGGGAGAGTTCAGAACAGTGTACCTAGTAGGACAGCATTTGTATTAAGTATAATAAATACACCTGTCTGTTTGCAAGTGCATTGATTGCATCTGGAAGGATACACAGGAGGCTGCTGCTGGCACTGCCCTGGGACCTGGAGGCTAAAGGACAGTGAGGAGAGACTTAGTTTACTATGCATCTTTTTGAACACTTTGCATTTTGTACTGTGTATGCTTTACAATTCAATAAATAAATAATTCATGTTTTCAAAACTGGAAAAAAAAAAAAGCATTTGGAAACAGGTTTCCTTATCCACTGCCCCCCCAATCCTGGTCTTGTGGTCCTGGTTAGCTATAGGATGGGAATGGAGGACAGCATTTGGACCTGGTGGCAAGAAAATATAGCTGCAGGTAGCCTTACTTAAGTTTCTGGGCATTTGGGCAGCCCACTCGTGGTTTCCTCTCCAGGATCTCAGATCTCAGAAATAGAACCCCAGAGAATGTGGATCTGATCCATCTTTGCCTTACTTGGGCACACCCGTGGAAAAGGGAACAGGAGTTACTGCCTTTATTTAATAGATGAAAAACACTGAGGCCCAAGGTCACACAGGAAGTAATATTTCACGTTTGCCCACCTATTATATGCCAGGACAGGTTCAGATTTTACAATTTCCACTCATCCAAGGACTGAGGCATTTAGACTTTGTTAGGGGGGTCCACCCTGAAGAGCATTATCTTGTTCAAAGCAGTAATCTGTTCTTCCCTATTCTTACTGCAGGCAATTTACTTCATCTGCAGTTTACTTACCTTTTAATTCAGTCCTTTGGAGTTTAAGATTGTGTCCCTGCCTTCTCTCCTGCCTGTGTCCACTAAACTCCTATCCAGCCTTCTTTCCCTTTCCTCTTAGAAGACAACTTATTCTTCCAAAGAAGAGACCAGCAGACAGGAATTACCTTAATTCTCACACCTAGGTACTGTCTGGGCACGTACGAGGCACTTACAGAGCCAGCCAGAAAGTCCTGTCCCCAAAGCCTACACTCTGGCATACACTTAGGCCACTAGTTACCCAGGTGCCCACTCTTACCTTTATTCTCAAATTGGTATGGACCAGGAGGTGGCCCCTCCATCCCTCAAGCTGGTCTCCCTGTTTCTTTTCTGGCCTTCTAAGTTTCCCTCTACCAGCTCCTTCCCCATAGGTTGTAATATTCATCTCGCCCCCACCTCCAAGCTTATTATGTGCCCTCCAAAAAAAAAAAAAAATACATGCAGTATCTCCCTTAATATGCATAACTCAAGAGGCAAGTACTGTTATTATCCCCATTTTATAGATAAAGAAACTGGGATGACAGAGCAGGGTCTCAATTTAAATCCTACCTCCTCTGCTTACCAGCTACGTGACCCTGGACAAGTTAATTTACCTCTATGCCCCAGTGATAACTTTTTCACAAGGTTATTTTGAAGAGTAAATAAATTAACGTATAAAGAACTCGAATAGTGCCTGGCACTTAAGTATTAGCTATTGCTGTTGCCCCAGACTGACTCCAGAGCAATGCCACATGAACTATATGGGCTTTCCCTCCTGCTGCTTCTACCTAAATACTTCTCATTCATTTAACAGATAATTTTCACTCTACTGTGTGGCAGGCAATGCTTCAGGCACCAGCAATACAGTAGAAAACAGTCTGTGATCTCAAGGCTGGGAGGGGGGGCAAACAGTAAACAGCGAAGAAAAATACCAGGTAGTGATTAAGTACCCACAGAGGACTGAATTAGGGTGGTGTGATGGCAAGAATCTGAAAGGCATTTTTCATTGTAAAGTTGGGGAAGGCTTCTCAGGAGGTGACATATACTGAGGATTTGAATGAGAAAGTAGCCAGCCATGCCATTATTTCCAGAATTCATCCCAGTCACTTCATCACACCCACTGCTCATCTCTCCAGCCTCTTTCTATGAGTGCCCTAAGCCTACTCTGATTGGAAACAGTCTGGTGGAGTTCAAAGTGTGAACCTCCTCAAGGGGCTCTCCACAGACCACCACAAAACAGGGTGGGGGCCCAGAGAACTGGTCCCAGCCTCCTGCCCTGATTAGAGAGCCCCAGTGGGTAGCTGTGGGTTTCCTATACTCAGTCTCAGGAGTGTGCTAGTAAGAATTGCAAAATAACTTGATTGCTCATAAGAACCCCCACGGGCCCTTGTTAAAATACAAAATCCTGGGCCCCAACACAGGCCTCTTTAATTAGAATCTCCAGAGGTGATTTTTAACCAGTATTGTCCTAGCTTAAGGTATCCTGGTTCTGTAGTAACAATTAGGTACCAGATACCCGGGATATATCCCAGGCAGGCTGTAAAATGAAGGAAGTGCTCTGGTTTGCTACGTCTGGCGCCAGTTAAGTTCCACCCATACAGTAACCCATTAAGTAACTGCCATGGAGGGAACCTTTCCTTTGGCTCTTTTGACCTACTCCTGGGCCACCTGGTGACACTGACTTCGCAGGCACATTTTAATGGGTGCATTAGTCCCAAATAACAAAGAGGGCACTTGTGAGTGGTCAAAGGCCCAGCCCCTCTCCCAACCCCACAGTCGCAATACCCTGTGACCGTCAGACAACTATTTCTCCGAGGCTGTTACCATTAGGACGAATACCTACCGCATGAGATTACTCTGGGATTAAATGGGATGTTTGTGTACTACTCACAGCAAACCTCACGAATATACGCGACTGCCTTTATTTACAGCTCTCAGGAGGCTGCTTCAGGCACGTGGCCCGGGAGGGAAACACTGCAGCCAGCGGGATGACTTTGGCCCCACGCTCGTCAGCCGGCAAGGCTAAGGTGTGCCTCAACGTGGCCACCGTGAACTTTGCGGTTCCTGAACTTCCGGCGCTCGCGGGCTCATCCGCAGGAAAACCGGCCCAACTCCTTTCTCCAGGGCTCCCAGGAGGATTAGCGTGGCGTGCGGGCCGGGGCGCGCGTGGGGTCTCCGAGGAACTCCAAGGCCGCCGGAGTCTACCGGACCCGACCACATTCGCGAACCAGAGGCCCCGCGCTCCCCTCGCACCCCGCGCTCAAAACTCCCGTCCCACCGCGCAGGCCGGGACCCGCGCGCCCGCCGCCCAATCGGCGCCCGCCTGGCACAAAGCGAGTCCCGCCCCAGGGCGCCGCCGCCGACCCCTCCCCCTCCCCCGCCTGCCTCGGCCCGCCCGCGCCCCGCCCCGCGCCGTTCTTGTTAGAGGCTCGCGATTGGCTCATGGGGACGGACGCCCGCTCTGGTTGGTCGAAGCGGAGTCACGAGGGGGCCGTCGTCGCCTTTCCAGAGGCGATTACTGGGCAGGCTCAGTCTTTCGCCTCAGTCTCGAGCTCTAGCTGGCAGCCAGGCGTACGTGCTCCGGGATCTTCTGTTCCCGTGGCCGCCGTCGACGTCGCTTAGTTCCTCTAGTTTTGTCTGCGCCATTTGCCTGATACACATTCCGCCGTCATAAACCGCCATCATGGTGAAGCTCGCAAAGGTAAGAGGCCTTGCGCGCAAGCACGGACAACTAGGCCTACGTTCCGAGGGGCGCGCGCGCGGCGCCGCGGGGAGGAGGGCCTGCGCGCAGTCCCGGGCGCGTTCGAGGGCGCCATGCTGTGGGGAAGTCTCGCGCGATAAGCGGGGAGGTCTCGCGGCTTTTGGCTACTTGGTGGCAAGGTGGAGAGCTTCGGCAGGTGCGGGGGGTGATGAATGCGGCGCGGAAAGACTTGGGCGATGAGCGCGAGGAGGGGCGTTAGGCCTCGGGGCGGGAGGGGGATGAGGCGAAACTCCTGCGACGGGCATGAGCAGGGCCCCGCCTCCTGACGCACGTGTTCCAGAGCGCGGCCCAGCACGTGGGCCCCGCCGCGTGGGTCCCGGAGTCTCCGAGACCGGTGTCCTAGGGCGGGAAACAGCGGGATGGGCCGTAAGCGGAGGCCCAGTGGCCTCCGGGAGCTCTCCGCCCGAGTTAGGCCAGCGGACACGTGGCGGGCCCCGAAGGAGGCTTTGCCGCGTGCTTTTTACACCAGGCTGTGCGCACATGGTGGCCTACCGTGTGCGCACACGGTGGCCCCGTCGGGTCTGGAAGGGGCGGGTTGTCTCGCTGGGAAAGGAAAACTTAATAAGACCAAAGGCGGTTATTTACTATTTTTTTTTTAAAGTGCTTTAAATATCTTCAGCCTTAATTTGGATTCAGACGAGGGTGGTAGAATAAGGTGCCAGAATTTGCGGAAGGGCTGTGCACAATCCGCTGGAAAAATAGTCCAGTTGCAGGCCACTGATTATTAACTGTGCATAACGTGCTTAACTAAGGAAACATAAAGAGAAATCATTTCAAGTTGCTTTTTTGTCTTAAGTTTGGTTTTCTGTTTGTAAAACCTGACAGGAAAAATGTGGGAATTTGAGAATCCCCCCTCTTGCATATCAAGAATAGTCTTTTATGTGGTATTTAGCATTATGAAAAATGGATTCTGTGAAAGATTATTGCATTTTACTATGAAGAATGATGGCAAAATATGTATAGCGTGAAATGTTGATGGGAGTGTAATGTTCTACTTGTGTCCATTTTAGGCAGGTAAAAATCAAGGTGACCCCAAGAAAATGGCTCCTCCCCCAAAGGAGGTAGAAGAAGATAGTGAAGATGAGGAAATGTCAGAAGATGAAGATGATGACAGCAGTGAAGAAGAGGTAATTATATCCACCTTAGTGCAGAGTTGTGTTGAAACTACAAAATGGAGAGTTAAAACAATATTATTTGGGTAAGTATTTGAATGAGTTTGAGACACATGATCTGGGAGTCTTTTTTTCACATGCCCTCTGCTGGGCTTGGCATGTGATAGGTTATGTTAAATCATTACATTATCCAGTTTCAACATGTTATCGTTAGCCCCATGTGCTAGAAAGGGAAAAGTATATTTTATAAAATAAGTGGCAGAGCTGAATGTTGTATTCAGATCTGAGGATAACCTTACCAGATTCCTTTCCTACTCTGCAATCAAGATTAATTGGTCTCTATTCCACTATATATAAGCTTAGTGACACTAATCACTGTTATAATTATTCCTGGTGTAGATTAGCACTTCTAGCTGTTGTCTGCTCACTATAAGGATAGCTAACCACTTAATTGTGTTCAGGTTTCTTGTTTCGTATTTAATAAAAGTTTTACTCTTCCACATATTACCTGATAAAATTAGTAATCCAAAAGTAGATTTGAGTGGGACTTAAATGTAGGTAATGATGGTTTATATCAGGCTAACATGCTCGCTCTTTGATGTGCTATAATTTTGCAAGGGTTGTTCAGCCTCGCTATTTGATCATCATTTTATTTTATTTTGAGTCTTAAGAATTGAGCATTTGTTGGGCTCTATACCACCACAGTTTCTTTATGCTTGGGTATTTCATCTGATAGTGAGGGCTGTGATTTCACAGACACAACAAGACTCTAGAGTTTCACATGCTAACGTGTACCTGATGCCTGTGGCACTGAGGCAGTGCCAGAATCTAACACTCATTGGGACCATGGCTATCTTTTTGGGTGTGGGGGCAGACTTATATTGTGGTTTTTTTTTTTTTTTTTAATTCTCAAGGTTATCATTCCTCAGAAGAAAGGCAAGAAGGTTACTGCAACCCCAGCAAAGAAGGTGGTGGTTTCTCCAACAAAAAAGGTTGCAGTTGCCACACCTGCGAAGAAAGCAGCTGTCACCCCAGGCAAAAAGGCAGCAGCCACACAGGCCAAGAAGACAGTTACACCAGCCAAAGCAGTTGTGACACCTGGCAAGAAGGGAGCCACACCAGGCAAAGCACTGGTAGCAACCCCTGGTAAGAAGGGAGCTGCCACCCCAGCTAAGGGGGCAAAAAATGGCAAGAATGCCAAGAAGGAAGACAGTGATGAGGAGGAGGAGGACGACAGCGAGGACGACGATGAGGATGACGATGAAGATGAGGAGGAGGATGAATTTGAACCAGCAGTGATGAAAGCAGCAGCTGCTGCCCCTGCCTCAGAGGATGAGGATGATGAGGATGACGATGATGAAGATGACGAGGATGAGGATGATGACGAAGAAGATGGTAAGGAGTTCTCTTGATAGTTACTAGGCTTTGTGTGCAGGATATCTTGAGGTGAGGTTCTGGAAGCGACACTACATGCGCCTTCCATGGCAGCCTGGAGATCAGGTGAGGATCCTTCTGGGGACTCTGGGCTGTTGGGTGTGCTAAGCTCAGTGACCAGTGGATGGTTTTCTGCCCCTGAGGAAATGCTTATCAACAGTACCTACTGTGAGCGTTTTTCATAATGTAGGATTTTGCTGCCAAGTGATCTGTTAATTCTTGCCATAACTAAAAACTAAGCATGGCAGGAGTATTTCCTTTCCTTTAGGTCTTCTCAGAAGTAATGTTGGTTTTTGGAGATTTCTCTAAAGGTTTTGACTAAGTGGCTTCTCTTTCAGACTCTGAAGAAGAAGCTATGGAGACCACACCAGCTAAAGGAAAGAAAGCTTCTGCAAAAGCTGTTCCTGTGAAAGCTAAGAGCATGGCTGAGGAGGAAGATGAAGAGGAGGAAGATGAGGATGAGGATGATGAAGATGATGACGAGGATGACGAAGATGATGAAGAGGAAGAGGAGGAGGAGGAGGAGGAAGGTAATTAAATTAGATTCTGAGGTACAATGACCTGAGTTATGTTTAAAGGGGGTATTTAAGTATATTGGCTACTCATGGGTGACACATTGTTTGAAATCTTGTCCAGAGCCTGTCAAAGAAGCACCTGGAAAACGAAAGAAGGAAATGACCAAACAGAAAGCAGCTCCTGAAGCCAAGAAACAGAAGGTGGAAGGTAACTTGCAGGATTAGGGGATGTGAGGGGAGATAAAGTCAAAGTAGCACAAATGATGAATGACAAAGGGACTTAATCCTGAAACCTGATGTTACATTGCAATGTGCTGATGTGCTGTTCATAGAAATTTTGTGCTGGAAATTATTTTGTACCGTGCTTTAAAATTGATTAATATGAGTTCAATTTTTTGCATAGCCACAGAACCAACTACATCTTTCAATCTCTTTGTTGGAAACCTGAACTCTAACAAATCTGCTCCCGAATTAAAAACTGGTATCAGTGATGTTTTTGCTAAAAATGATCTTGCTGTTGTGGATGTCAGAATTGGTATGACTAGGTAAGTGCTTCACTGCACATTACATATGGGTCTGCTAATGCTTTTCTCCTCTCCTGTTAGAATTGTTACCTTAGCCAGCCCCAGGAATTTGGTGTTTGTATTCTTCCAAGTACCCAGTCTATTAGACTTGAATAGTCATCATAGTAAATGCTTTTATTCAGACAGGATTCTCCTGTCTTAGTGCTTTAAGTGGGTTCTTTTGTCAGCTACCACTATTAATTGTTACAAGTGGTTTAGCTGATAATGAAGACCTCAGAGGTGAATTTTCATGCCATGTCTTGGTATAATGTAGACTTTGTTCTGTAGCCACAATTTGTAGAGCCTTGATTTTATTTTGTTAATACTGTAGGTGCTTTTTTACTTGATCTTTGTGTGTAATGTCACATTTGCCCAGGATGCTTGTGTAGCTTTTGACTTGTTTCACCTGTAATATTGCCCTCCTCTTCACCTTAAAGAAAGTTTGGCTATGTGGATTTTGAATCTGCTGAAGACCTGGAAAAAGCCTTGGAACTCACTGGTTTGAAAGTCTTTGGCAATGAAATTAAACTAGAGAAACCAAAAGGGAAAGACAGTAAGAAAGGTATGTAAGATTTTGGGATATGTGTGCTCCCAGTTTATCTAGGAAGTTGTAATCTAATGGAGGGAAAATGCTTTTCTAATTTTTCTCCCTTGGTTTCTCTTATTGTGAGAATTAAATCAGTTAAGTGTTTGCAACAGTACTTGGCACTGCTTGCTGGTATTGTAATACGAATTCCTGAATTAGGCAAATAAGAACGCTTATTTAGAAAAAGGATTATTAGATGCACCTAAATTAATATAAAGGAGCTTTTCTTGACTGAAACTACAATTGGTTGCTAATTACTCTCTTTGAATCCTTTATATTTTTTCTCTATACACTTAGGTTTTAAAGTGGTATGTTCCCAGTTTTTAAAATTCAGAGATAATGAGCATCTACTCTAGATTGAGCTTTGTTCTAAGGTAGTTTGACGTCAGCTGTGACAACATGGAGGGACCACTTGTATTTTGCCACTGCTGTATCACCTACCTAGCACAGAGCCTTGTACATCATAGGATCTCACATTATTTGTTGAATAGAACTGTCTTTGTTTTTTCTTTTTTTCCCTCTTTGGTCTTGTAGGCCATGCAGCTCCTTTTTGTGTTTTTTTATCTAGATCGAGATGCAAGAACACTTTTAGCCAAAAATCTTCCTTACAAAGTCACTCAGGATGAATTGAAAGAAGTGTTTGAAGATGCTATGGAGATCAGATTAGTCAGCAAGGATGGGAAGAGTAAAGGGTATGTTTTGTCTATTGAAATGTAAGTTTTATTCAAATTAAAGCACTTCCCTGCTTTTTCAAAGCAATGTTAGTCCAATTTTCCTAGGTGTGTGATCTCTTGCAGTTTATTCTATAAACCTGTGCCTCAGTTTCCCTTCTGTACAACGGGTATAAACATACCTGATTTATAGGGTGATTTTAAAAGATGGGCTGATACATGTAAAAGGAGTAAGGATTGTGCTTAGCTTATAAGTACTTTGGAAGTGATAGGTATTGTAGTGAGGTGAGGTTATCATGAAAAGATTTTCTAAGAGTATTTGACAAACTTTGTAGTGGAAAGTAAGAGGGAAGCTCACGTTTTAATTGAAAAGTGGAAGATAGGGGAAACTTTGAATGTTTCACTGAGCATAAAACAAAAGGTATTTATTGTTCTCAGAGCTGAAGCGAGGTCTATGTTAGGTTAAAACGTTTGTGTTAATATAGTTTTAAAAACCAGGAGTTCTTCCCCACCCCACCCCCCATTGCAGGATTGCTTATATTGAATTTAAGACAGAAGCTGATGCAGAGAAAACCTTTGAAGAAAAGCAGGGAACAGAGATCGATGGGCGATCCATTTCCCTGTACTACACTGGGGAGAAAGGTCAAAGTCAAGACTATAGAGGTGGAAAGAATAGCACTTGGAGTGGTAAGAATTTATAGGCTTGTTACGGGGTTCCAGAATTGATGGAGGGAAATCTTTTGTATCTTTGTAGTTTGTACGTTTAAGTACTGATTATAATCAGCTAAGATTAATTTAATTAGGTGCAGATGAAGATAAAGGAAGTTATACCCCTAGTCATGTCCTTAGTTGTAATAGTAATCTCCAGTCCCTTGAATGAGAGCTGAAGTCTTTTTGCATTGGAACATGGTAGGCAAATCTAGCTTCCTTTTTAGGTATGTTTTATGCCTTAAATCAGCAGTCCCCAGCCTTTGTGGCATTAGGGATCGGTTTTGTGGAAGACAGTTTTTTCCATGGATGGGGGTTGGGGCCTCAGGCAGTGATGTGAGCGATGGGGAGCAGTTATAAATATAGATGAAGCTTCACTTGCTTGCCCGCTGCTCACCTCCTGCTCTGTGGCCTGGTTCCTGAGTTTCATGGAAGATAATTTTTTCCACGGAGGGTGGTGGGATGCAGTAGGTGGAGCTCAGGTGGTGGCATGGCCTGGGTAGGGGGTTGGGTACTGTAGCTTTAAATGACTTAGACCATGTGTGCTCTGAACTCAGATTACTGTAGTAAGGAGACATAGACCAGTAGTCAGCATATACATAAAGAACAATAAGCAGGACGTTACAGTACATGATGGGTACTCAACGTGTTAAGTAACAGAAGTGGGATTTTGCTTACATCAGTATTGGCACATTAACTCTACCAAGCACTTAAGTTCTTTGGAACTGTGAAGCTAGGAACCACTGTTTCGGAGTCAAGAATGTGGGCATCTCTTTATTTGTAGGTGAATCAAAAACTCTGGTTTTAAGCAACCTCTCCTACAGTGCAACAGAAGAAACTCTTCAGGAAGTATTTGAGAAGGCAACTTTGATCAAAGTGCCCCAGAACCAAAATGGCAAATCTAAAGGGTAATATATTTAATATCTTTATATTGTCACCTATGGGCTATTAGTAGTGTCCTGAATCGTTTTAGTTATGCTCATCAGTGTAAAACAGCATTTAAGTACTTGCTTGAGGGGAAAGGCTTGGTGGTATCATAGGGTAGTGGAAGAGGCACGTGTTTGGTTGCTTATTTGAAGTCTTAACTAACTGTTCATCCTCAGGTATGCATTTATAGAATTTGCTTCATTTGAAGATGCTAAAGAAGCTTTAAATTCCTGTAATAAAAGGGAAATTGAGGGCAGAGCAATCAGGCTGGAGTTGCAAGCACCCAGGGGATCACCTAATGCCAGAAGCCGTAAGTTCCTATTGACAGGATACTGTGGTTGGGGGGTGGCACTCTCAGTGCTTTGTTTGAACTTCTTAATGTCAGTGTTTACTTTGACCACAAGTCTCATTTTTTTCTGTTGCTACTGAGTGAATGATAACTGGATATGATGACTGATTACCTGAGAAATAAATGATGAAATTTCAAGAAAATTCCTCTAGATAGTCAAGTTCTGATCCAGCTGTGTCAACTCAGAGCAGCACATTTGCCTGTGGTTTACTGCCCTAGATGGTGGGTAGGACTCGCCTGTTCGGGTTGCTTCTCCCCCTTCCATAAAAGATCTGGGATAGGATCTCAACTGGGCAGTGGTAATAAAAAAGGGGTATTGATATGAGCCCTTTAATTAAGCAGTCATTGGCTAAGTTGCTTTAAACTGCTTTTTCCACTAAGGCAAGCATTCTTGGCCAGTAGTCATACTAGGCATTGTGCAAATTCAGTGTCATTATGAATTATGACTTCAAATAAAAAGGCAGAATTTTTATTTTTCTTCCCCAGAACCATCCAAAACTCTGTTTGTCAAAGGTCTGTCTGAGGATACCACTGAAGAGACATTGAAGGAGTCGTTTGACGGCTCTATTCGTGCAAGGATAGTCACTGACAGGGAAACTGGATCCTCCAAAGGGTAAGATGCGGTAAATGCGGAGCATTGCCACCACTCTCAGCGTCTTTATGCTGAGTGGAGATCTCAGCTCTAATGTGTCTTCTCATTGAGCTCTGTTCTGTCTCTTGGTGGCAGTTTATGGATTCGCACGAGAAGAAAAAGAATTCACAGAACTAGCATTATTTTACCTTCTTTCTTTACGGAGGTATAATTGGCTGTTTTGTGAGACATTCTAGGGTTTAGGCAGTGACTTAAACCAGTTAAAAATTTCCATAGAAAGCTGCTCCATCACGTGGGCCTTTTCCCAACTAAGCAAGGCTGCTTTCTGTGGAACAGCTATCCACCAAGTGAGGTTAACTTGGCACTTGTTCTATATGTGCTTGCTTGCTTTATAACAGGTGATTTCATTTGGTTTTTTAGGTTTGGTTTCGTAGACTTCAACAGTGAGGAAGATGCCAAAGCTGCAAAGGAGGCCATGGAAGATGGTGAAATTGATGGAAACAAAGTTACCTTGGACTGGGCCAAGCCTAAGGGCGAAGGTGGCTTTGGGGGTCGTGGTGGAGGCAGAGGTGGCTTTGGAGGCCGAGGTGGTGGCAGAGGAGGCCGAGGTGGATTTGGTGGCAGAGGCCGGGGAGGCTTTGGAGGTAAGGCGGTGGGGGAGGTGGCCTAAGTGTCTGTACTGAACACCATGTGGCATGTGCACTTCAGGCCCTGTGCTGTGTCAGGTTTCATGATCACTGGGGAGAAGGTGGGCAGCTTTCTACCTGTTTTTCAAGGCCGTCTTGCCTTCCTGCAGGCCGAGGAGGCTTCCGAGGTGGAAGAGGAGGAGGAGGAGACCACAAGCCACAAGGAAAGAAGACGAAGTTTGAATAGTTTCTTCTGTCCCTGTCTTTCTTCCCTCTTCCATTTGAAAGAAAGGACTCTGGGGTTTTTACTCTGTTACCTGATCAATGACAGAGCCTTCTGAGGACATTCCAAGACAGTATACAGTTCTGTGGTCTACTTGGAAATCCGTATAGATAACATTTCAAGAGATATGCCCTGTTGGTTTTGACTGGATATTCATATAAACTTTTTAAAGAGATGAGTGATAGAGCTAACCCTTATCTGTAAGTTTTGAATTTATATTGTTTCATCCCATGTACAAAACCATTTTTTCCTACAAATAGTTTTTTGTTTTTTTGTTTTTTGCGTTGGGGGGTTGTAAAGGACAGCAGAATGTTTTATCATGGTTTTTGCTTCAGTGGCCTTAGGGCAAAATTAAAAATCAACTCTGGTTGCCAGACTTGTTACTTCCTAAAGAGCGTTTCTCCTGGAATGTCACTGGTGACAATCACAGAAGAGCGTGGCAAAGCCAGCTCTCAGCTTCACCCACCCTGATGGAATGATCGATGTGTTAGTTTCCAATATCCCAGCCCCCAATTTGGGTGAAATGGCTGGTGGGGTGACGTGGAAGGGGTGTTGGAAGGTTGCTGTGGCTTCTTCAACTTGTAGCAGGTCTGAGGATTGTGTCCTGAACAAGAGTTCTGAAAGAGACATAGGAGCACAGGAGTCAGATCTCCTAAGATAAGGTGTTGAGCATCAATTCTGGGATGAATGGACCAGTGGAGGTTTCAGGGCTGTGAGGCTGGGAAGGAAACCGCCAATCCAATAACTGACCTAAAAAATGCCTTCAGTTTTGCGCTATGTATATTGCTTCAGACATTCTGTCTGGTCTTACTAAGCACTCTCTGCCCCCCACCTAGGCTTTTAATAAAAGTCAAAGGCCACATTAGAGGTCTAGGTCAAGAGATTACCAACATTCTGACAAACTTAGTTGAAACACAGTGCCCGAAATGAAGTAGGCACCCAAGTCCAAAGCCTATTCTAATCAGACTAATGAAGTCAATAAAAGGTTTGGTGGAATTCAGTAACTTGGGGGGGCAACCTGTGAGAATGTAAGTATGTGGCTTTGTGTTTGCCCTGGTTGACTTACACTGTTGGGGAAATCTGAGCATCTTGTGCTTATCATCAACCACCTGTCCTGTTCCAGGTACCAGCATGAAAGGGGGACAATGCCCTGTTATGTGGCCCTTGTGCTGTAAAGGGGAAGATGGCCCGTGAAAGGGGTGCAGCTGTGAAGAAAAAGTGGGAGGGTCTCCTGTCAGGCAAAGGACGAAAAGGAACCCTTGGCAGCCTGAATTCTAGGTAGTTACTGAAGTTAAAATCTTTGAGTTGATTGAAGCCCATCAAGGATGCCATGGGTTAAATTACAGCAGGACTGGATAAGTCAGTGCAAGCACATGTGTGAATTTACATTGGCAACACTTCAGTCCCAGATGATTTCAAGAAAGGCTCTGTAAGGTTGGCCTCTAGGGCCCTCTCTGTTAACCCTACAGTCTTCTCCCAATTGAGTATGTGCTGTGGCTGGTTTCTTAGCTCAATCTTTGGCAGGTCCATGGGTTTAAGTAAACAAAATGTCAATAGGCCATTTAGCCATCTAGGAACGGGAGTTCAGATAGCTCCTAGCTGGGCTGCAACACAGCCACTGCTTGTTCTGTACTATTGTATGGCTTTGGAGAGCCTGTGCAAGTGGGGTTTTGACAGGTTCCCTCGCTGTGTGGTGGGAAGGCTTGAACTTGACCATACTAGTAGCTCAATTGCAGGAAGAGTTCATGGCTCCCAGGCTAGGATTTGCATTTTAAGTGTTACTGGTCTGGCCCCACTGCGTTGTCACAGTCACTATTGATACTCAGTGAGTTAGCCATTGCTGCTGTCAGTGCTCCCTGTGTGAGCCTGCTGTGGGACAAGAGGGAATTCAGGTTCCTACCTCCTGGCTGCTATTCTGTTCTTTGTTGATCCTTAAGGGAAGGAAAGTTGAAATGGTCCAGCCCTGTTATTAGTGATTGTTCCAGTCAGGCATGTGCTGATTTCCTGTAGGATGAAGATGCGGATGGAGGGTGGTTACCCTGCATGCAGAAAGAGATGCTGGGGCCTGCAATTGGGGACTGGATTTGGTCGGTTTTGCGGCCATTTTAGAAAAGTGATCAATTCTCTTCAGCAAATGGTTGTTGCCACATGTGTCATTCTTCCAGCAGGTGGCAGCATGAGACCAACAAGGACATGGAAACTCTTGCTGGGGAAGTGTTAGGAGGGAAGCCTGGGATGACCTGGCTTCGGGCCAGTGAGTCTCTCCAAACTTGCCTTCAGGTTAGGGGATGGGGCCCTGGAGTCTGCAGCAAGTGTGCTCAGCACACCTTGAGAGGTGCTGCAGGACCCCCAGAGAAGTGGTTTCCAACTGGGTCAGATTTATTGAAAGCTTGTCCTGTGCTCTTTTTCTGAGTTATCCCGTTGTCTCCTTGTACTTCTCTACCTCCTCTCAGCCTAAAAAAGTACCAAAGCTTTTCTCACCCAAAAAGCCTGTCCCCTGATCCTGCCACCCCACATAGTTGTCCCCTTTTCCCTTTGTTGCCAAACTTTCAGAATGACCGCACTCTAGCCTCCTGGCAGTGTGGGTTCTGTCCTCCCGCCCCCATCGTGCTCACTGAAGGTGCCAAGACTAAAAGCCGCCACTCCCACTGGTCGGTCTTCCCACAGTTCACCTGCCTCCCTGCAGCATCTGACAGATGATCCCTCCTTCCTGCCTGAAACAACTCCTCCACCCTTAAAAACGTAGGCAGACACACTACAGGGGTGGCTCTGTGACACGAGGTTGATGTGGAGAGGAAAGAAAAGAACAAATCCCCAGGGATTAGAGCCTTTCAACAGATCTGTTCCATCCAACTAATAGATGGGAGCCAACGGCTGTCCCCACTGATCAGGTAACAACCCAGGAACCAGGGGAGTGAGAGGCCAGGAGGGTTGTTCTATTGCTGAGCCCTCTGTGTGGAAACATGAGAACACACGTTCCCACCAGCCTGAGTGGAGGGACTTGGTTTTGTTTTCCCGTGCTGTCTCAAGAGCCTAGAAGAGTGCCTGACACATACATAGTACTCATCAAGTTATGAAGAACCCTGGGGAAACACCTTCCCCAGACTTACTGTGTAGGGTCTACTAGCAGCAGGAGGGTATCTTTGGGCCAGGTGTTCTTAATGTATTTTTTAAAGTTCTTAATATTTTAGTGCCAAGGATTCTTTTGGGAGTCTGATGAAGCCTTTGAACCCTTCTCAGAATAATGTTTTCGAAATCATTTTTCAAATAAAAAAGGAATACAAGGGAGATCAATTACATTGAAATAAAGTTATTAAAATATTTTGAGCACAACTTTTGTGATAGAATTATAGATGTGTTCATTAATGGATTAGAAAACATTTATTTACATGAAAAACATGGTTACACTAGGAAGATTGGTTCTGGTAGTGATGGAGTGGCTTAGAACAGACTAGCCCTCCTGCTGATGACTATTATATACTCTGAGCAAAATATTAAAAAATCAGCTTTCAGAGGTGTTGGAGGACAAACGGTATCAGACAGAAACTGGAGTAGATGCTATCTGTGAAAGAAAGTAAGCACACTGGGTGAGACCCATGTGTAACCAGCACTTCCCTGAGGGCATCCCCCAGTTCACATGATTCCTGGGGGAGAGAAGAAAGTGGAAGTATTACTGTACTGAGGAGTCAGATTGGGGTGTGAGTCTGGAAATTTTGGGAAATCATGAAAATGAGAGACACAGAGGAGAAAGCCATAAAATCTGCATACAAATAGCTTTCATATCTTGGCTGATTCCCAAATTGTGCTTGTGCAGGCAGAGTGAGCCCAGGGGAAGACAATAACCGAAAGGTTATAAAGAATTGCCTGAAGATTTCAGCAGCTGCCTGGTGCTAGAGAAACAGTTTGGAGTTCAAGTTCTACCCAGTTAAAGGGGCTTGATAAACACCTCAAGCTTTTCACTGAAAGGTCCATACTTTAGAAGTAAGTGCCACATTCCAGTCCTTAGGACTAAGGAGAAAATGCAAAACCAAAACAGATTCACTCTAGAAAATCTAAAACTAAGCCCCTACACAATCAAGGTGATCTGTCAATAATTTAATTGCCTATTAGAACAAAATTCAACAAGAGGAAGATAACAGAAACCAGATTCTACAGGTATTAGATACAATGTCCAGTAAGCAAAAAATTATTAGATGTGCAATGAAATAGGAAAATGTCCGCAATTAAGAGGAAAAAAGTCAACACAATTCATAGGTTGAAATTTGCAGGGAAGGACTTTAATCATTATAAATACGTTAAAGAATTTGTAGGAAAATATGAATATATTGAATGAAGAAATGGGAAATTTCTGCAGAGAGATGGACACTCTAAAAAGAGAACCAAATGGAAATCCTAGATCTGAAAAATAAAATATGTGAAAAATTTACTAGAAGGGTTTAACAGCAGAAGAAAGGATCAGTGAACTAGAAGATGGAGCAATAGAAATTATCCAAACTGAAGCTAAAAGAAAAAATTGGGAAAAAAGTGAACAGAGCCTTGGTGATATCAAGTTGTCTGATGTGTGTAACTGAGTCCAAGAAGGAGAGGACAGGATGAATGAAGCAGAAAAAACTCCAAAAAACAATGGCTAAGAAATTTCTAAATTTGATAAAAACCCAAGAAGAAAGCCAAAGAGAGGAGACGATGGAAAAACTAGCAGGGAGCAGTGGCATGTGCCTGTAGTCCCAGCTACTTGGAAGGGGGGAGGATCGCTTGAGCCCAGGAGTTTAAGGCTACAATGAGCAACCATTGTGCCACTGTGCTCTAGCCTGGGTGAAACAGAGAGACCCAGTCTCAAATAAAACATATAAATAAATATAAAGTGCTAAAAGAAAAACATCAGTCTGGAATTCTGTATTTACAAACAATTCTTCAAAAATGAAGGAAAAACAAGTCATTTTAAAATAAACTCGTACTTGGGGTTCAAGAAATGCTAAAAGAAGTTTTTCAGGCTGAAGGGAAATGACATCAGATGGGAAGCTACAAGAAGAAATAAAGACCACTGGCAATGGTAAAGAACATTGTCTTTAAACGACTACTGTCTAAAGCAAAAGTAATACATGTATTATAGAATTTTAATGTATGCAAAAGTAAAATATATGTCAAAAACAACACAAACTAAGGGAAGTGAATAAATAGAATTATGTGGTTTTAAGATTTTTATATTACACTTAAACTAGTGTAATGTTAATTCGAGGTAGACTGTGATAAATTCCAGGTGCATATTGGAATCCCTAGAATAACCATTAAATAAAATAATACAAAAAAGTATAGCTGAAAGGCCAATAGAGAATATGGAATACTAATTCCAGTGAAATGGACTACTAAAATATATGCAACCCAAAATAAGACAGGACAGAAGAACAAGGATTAGAAGGAGCACTAGAAAACAAATAGCAAGATGATAGACTTAAACCCAGCCATATCAGTAATTACACTAAGTGAAAACAGCCAAACAATTAAAACTAAACAATTAAAAGCCAGAGCTCATCAAACTGGATGAAAATATATAAGAACTAACTACATGATATGTACAAGAGATGTACGTTAAATATAAAGAAAAAGGTTGAAATAAAAGGATGAAAAAGATATATCATGAAAACACAAAGTGCGTAAGAAACCTGTTGTGGCTATATTAATATCAGACAAAGTAGATTTCAAAGTGAGGAGTATAACCAAAGATAAAAAAACATTTCATAATGAAAAAAGGTCAATTTATCAGAAAGATACAGGAATCCTAAAAGTGTATGCAAATAACAGAGTTTTACTATCTGTGAAGCAAAAAATTGATAGAGCTAAAGGGAGAGAGAGACATTTTCAATCATAGTTGGAGATTTTAACACCCCTCATTTAGTAATAGATAAAGTAAGCAGACGAATATCAGCATTGATACAGAATTGAAAACTGTCAATCAATTAGACTTAACAACTGAAATTACATTCTTTTCAAGTACACATGGAGCATTCACCAAAATATTCTAGGCTACAAAATAAATCTCAAGGAAAAAAAAATCTCAAATGTCAAAGGATTAGAAGACATACATAGTATAATCTTTTTTTTTATAAGTATTTTTAATGATTGAAACAAAAAACACCTAAAACTGCACTTTCTGGAAGAACCACTTATTCTTGCCCATCTTGTACCTGTCTTCAAACTTGACCTTGGCCTCCCGTCTGGCCGTGGGCCTTACGTTTAAGGGCAGGGTCTCTGAAGATGCCCTTATTGGTGACAGTTTTGTCCAGGGGTATATCCACAGAGTACCTTGTGGGTAGGAGGTGGTTGTAGTTATAAACTTTCACAAAAGACTTGATCTTTGATCGCTTGGCGATCTTCCTCTTGCCCATGGCAGCTGTCACTTTGCAGTAAAGCGGTCAATTCCAGCCACTAGAGCATGGCTGCAGGGGCGGTCTGAGGTACCATCATCAATGTCCTTCACGATGACTTTCCGTCCCAAGTAGTGTCTGGCCAGGACCAGCACCACTTTCCCGGGTGTCACGAACTTGCCGTTTCTGCAGAGAGCAGGAAGGGGCCGCTTAGAAATCTGTAAAGTCAAAGACTCCTTGAGCCTGGGCTCGGGCCCAGGACTTCGGACTGTGCTCCCTGCCGTCTTGGCCCAGGCCATCCGCGTGCTCTGCTCGCAGGACATCAGCTTCGGAGCCGCCGGAGACCCAGGGACAGAACGCACCGGCGCCGCCCTGGCCCTCGACCCCCAGAACGCGGATGGTGGCGGATTCCATGGTATAATCTTGACATAACAGAAATAGATTAGGTTCTGACGCTGAATAAAGTGTGAGTAAAAAAATTTTTTAATTAAAAAATTTTTAAAAAGAAATATAAATCAATAGCAATAACATATCTAGAAAATCCCTAAATATTTGTATATTAAGTATACTTCTGAAAAATACTTTTGAATGGATCAAAGCTGAAATCACAAGAGAAATTACATAACATTTCAAAATGAATGATAATGAAAACACGTTTTGGGATGCAGCTAAAGTAGTGCTTAGATGGAAATGTATAATTTAAAATACTTTAAAAAGAGGCTGAGAGCGGTGTCTCACGCCTGTAATCCTAGCAGTCTGGAAGGCAGAGGCAGGAGGATTGCTTGAGCTCAGGAGTGCAAGCCCAGCCTGAGCAAAAGTGAGATCCCATCTCTACTAAAAACAGAAATATTAGCCAGGCATGGTGGTGCTCACCTACAGTCCCAGCTACTCAGGAGGCTGAGGCAGGAGGATGGCTTGAAAGCCCAGGAGACTGAGGTTGCAGTGAGCTATGATGACACCACTGCATTCTAGCCAGGGACACAGAATGAGACCCTATCTCAAAAAAACAAAACAAAAGAAAAAACTTTAGAAAAGAAAAAAAATGTTTTAAGATTAATGATCTAAGTTTCCAGCTTAAGCAGATAAAAAAGGAAGAGGAAATTTGCTCAAAATAAGTAGAAAAAGGAAATAATGAAAATAAGAATAAAATTAGTAATACAGAAAAATCAAGACAAAATGGTCCTTTGAAAAGATTAAAAAGACTAATACAATTGATCACCCCCTAGCAAGACTGATCAAGAAAAAAGAAGTGAAAACACAAATAGCCATTATCAGGAATGAAAGAGGGGCTATCACTGCGGATTCTATAGATATTAAACACAATGAGAGAATATTGTGAACAGCTTTACTCCAGAAAGTTTAACAACTTAGATGAAATGAGGAAATTCTTTGAAAATACAACTTTCCAAAACTGACACAAGAAGAAATGAAAAATCTGAATAATCCTACATCTACTGAAGAAATTGAATTTATAACTTAAAACCTTCCCACAAAGAAAACTCCAGGCCCAGATGGCTTTATGAGTAAATTTTATAAAATGTTTAAGGAAGAAATAATACCAATCTTACACAAACTATTTCAGAAAATAGAGAAGGTGAGAATATTTTCCAATTTGTTTTATGAACACTGATAACAAAATATGACAAGGACATTATAAGAATAAAAAAGGACCAATATTTCTCATGAACATAAACATAAAATTTTTAAAAAATCAGCAAGAAGCTATTACAGTGAGCTATGGTCACTCCACTGCACTCCAGCCTGGGTGACAGAGTGAGACCCTGTCTCTATAAAAAAAAAAATTTTAAGTAAATAAAAATAAAACCATGATGAAATACCCCTCTACACCCATCAGAATATCTAAAGTTAATACTGACAATGCCATAGTATTAAGGATGTTGAGCAACTATAACTCTCATATATTGCTGGTAGAATGTAAAATGGTACAGCCATTTAGGAGTGTTTGACCATTTGCTATAAAGTTAAACACACACCTACCCTCATAGTTTATGACAGAACAAAGTTAAACATTTACCTATCCTATGACTCAGCAATTCCACTCCTAAATATTTTCTCAGGAAAAATTAAAACATATGTCCACAAAAAGACTTGTATGTTTGTAGCATCTTTATTCACAGTAGCCAAAAACTGGAAAGAACTCAAATGTCCATGAAGAGAAGAATGGATGAGTAAACTAATATGTTAATACAATGGAATGCTACTTAGCAATAAACAAAACCACTTACTTACCCAACAACATGGATGAGTCCAGAATATTATGTGGTGTGATAGAAGCCAGAATTAACAAGCAAAGCTAAATACCAGTCATAGAAATGAGAAAAGTGGTTGTCTCTGGGCGTGGGATGGGGAAGGGTGCTCAGGGAGTTTTGGGGGGTGATGGAAATATTCATATCTTGAAAGGGGTGGTGATTACACAGATGTATGCAATTGTCAAAACTCATCAAACTGTATGCTTCTGATTTGTGCATTTTATTGACTATAAATTACACATCAACTTAAGAAATATATAAGCAAATTAAAGTTAAAATTTATTTTTTAAGGACATAGTGTGAAAGCTGTTGTGACTTAATCTGAATTAAAAACATACTATAGGGTGATCTTTGACAAGACAGTATCACATAATTTTGTACATCAGATTGATTTCAAGTTTTCCTTTCGGTGGTATAAATCCAGAAAATCTTGATTTGCAAAGATGTATTGTTGTAAATGGAATCTAAGCCTCCTGGACTTGCTTCACCAGGCAAATATAGGCTTTTCTTTCTTTCTTTCTTTCTTTGTTTTAAAGACAAGGTCTCACTGTGCTGCCCAGCTGGCTTTGAACTCCTGGGCTCAAGTGATCCTTGCACCTCAGCCTCCCAAGTAGCTGGGACTACAGGTGCCTGACACTGTGCTCAGCTCCAAGACAGGCTTTTTTCAAAGAATATCAGAATTATTTTAGTTAAATTCTACTTGTAATAAGTATTTTTGTTCTAAAAACAATGGGCTCATTGTTAGCTAGGTCACAATTCAGGTGCACATTATATCAGAAAGAAAAGAATTATGGATCCATGGTTCCACTTCAATGCCCTCCAGATTAAAATAACTTTTGAAGGAGTTATGAAATGTTTCCAGGTGCTGGCAAATTTCTCTTTGCAAACATATTGATAGAGAATTTTGTGTCACTGCTCTATTCTGAGGAAGCACTCCCGGGAAGTGGATCATTTGCAAGGACATTAGCTCTGTTCTCTTCTTCCATATCGTCAGCTCAACCAAGAAGCCTGGCAAATTTTCTAGCAGCATCATAAACGGTGACTTCAGGACCCCGAATAGGAAAACTTACCTCATCCATATGGTTAAAAATATCTACCAGATAAGCCAATGCAAGGATAAAATCTCTTCCTTCAAAGTGTTTCCGGAAGTAGGCCTTCTTGTTCTTTCAGAAAAAGTGAAATTTCTGCTGTTAGTTTGAACAAATGCTTCACGACTTATTCTTTGAAAGCCAGCGACAAGCACTTCATATACTGCCATTTCCTGATAAACTTTTTCAAATGCAATGATTGAGAGACCTGCTTCTGATAAAGTTGATGACTTTTACCAACGTTGACAAAACGTTTTTCAGACCTGTCGGAAAGGCCTTTGTAAAATGCACTCAGTGGTGAGGACCTCTGGAGCATCCTTTTTCTCCAAAGTTGTAAAATCAGCTTTCCAAGAGGTCCTTCTGTGCAGAATGATAGTTTTCCTTCCAGGCAAAGTTTTGTTTGGCAAAACATCTTTTTACCATTTCCAAAATGTCAACAGCCTTTGTAGTTTGCAACGACTCACAATTGGATAGCACTGGACAGCGTCAGCATACACGTAGTGAACAAAAGCAAGGAGGTACCTTCCTTGAGAGATGGCTGTGGTTTCATCAAGTTGCATGCTCGAGGGGGATGGTGAGGCTGCTGCTTCCTTTCAATGACCTGCTTCAGAATGTTAATAGAAATGTCATTTATTTTAGAACATGTCATGTCATTTGATAGGGGAATTGCTTCCAGTGTTTTCTTCTGATCCAATCCAAAAAGTAACTCAATAATTTCTGTTCACTTGACCTGGTGCTCTAACATATCTCCCTAACGTGTGGGAGTCTTTTGTTTGGCTCTGGTCAGCATGTTAGAGGATGCTTTGATAAAATCTTACTGTGAAATAGCAAACCAAATGTTCCAGCTTTTTTTGAACTGAGCTTTCCTTATACAAAAACAAACAAACAAACAAAAACCCTGCATCTTTAAATGCATTTTCAGGAAGAGACCCTTTAGTTTTGCTGGTTTCATTCTTACATTCACAAGAATTTTTCAGCACAAAAAAACACTGTAGCTTTTGTGAGCTGTCATGTTCATTACTAAAAAGAAACTAGCTAAATACATAGTGTTTTTCATATGTCTCTTTCTACAATACTACAACTGTAATGTGGTATGACGGTGTCTGTGATTTCTTTCAGTAATTGTGATGGTCTTTTAATGTGTCAGTTTGCCGAGGAAACAGTCCCCAGTTCTCCAATCAAACAATAAACACAAGGGTTTACTGTGAAGGTGTTTTGTAGATGGG
The DNA here is from genome assembly GCA_023783475.1 of Daubentonia madagascariensis. Classification (NCBI taxonomy): domain Eukaryota; kingdom Metazoa; phylum Chordata; class Mammalia; order Primates; family Daubentoniidae; genus Daubentonia; species Daubentonia madagascariensis. The sequence continues at coordinate 694,590 of JAKFHU010001078.1, read as the reverse complement.
ATGAAAGTCTGTAGTCACGTGACTTGAAGTAAAAGAACTTATTGTGGGTAATCTGGGTGGGCCTGATTCAAACAGGTGAAAGGCCCTAAGAGCAAGCAGAGGATTCATAGGAAAAGAAATTCTGCCTGTGAACTTCAGCTCCTGTCAGAGAGTTCCAGCTCACCTGTCCTCCTGATGGCCTGCCGTATGAATTTTGGACTTTCCAGTGTCTGCAATTGTGTAAGCCAATACCTTGCAATAAATTTAATATATACAGTTTTCCTCATTATTCATGGATTTCATACAGTATTTGCAAATTCACCCTTGCTAAAATGTATTTGTAACCCCCAAATTAACACTCATGGCACTTTTGTGGTCATTCATGAGCATGCCCAGAGTGGCAAAGAGTTTGAGTCGTCTGATGGGCACATTCCCAGTTGAGGTCGAACAAGGTAACTCTCTGCCTTCTGCTCTCATAGTATAAACAAGTGTCCTTTTTGTGGTCTATTTAGTGCCATGTTTTTTGCATTTTGTGCTTTTTGTTGATGATTTCCCTGTTTAATGTGGCCCCTGAGTGAAGTGCTGATGAACTGTCTGGTGTCCCTAAGTACAAGAAGGCTGTGATGTGCCTTAGGGAGAAAATGCTTGTGTTAGATGAGCTTTGTTCAGGTAGGTGTGAGTTATAGTGCTGTTGGCCATGAGTTCAATGTTAATGAATCAACACTATGTATCAAATAAGATGTCTTTATTTATTTATTTATTTATTCTCCACTCTGAGTTACCAACTGAATCAAATAAGATGTCTTTAAATAGAAACAAACATGCAACAAGGTTATATGTTGATCAGTTGATCAGCCACCCCAGAAAATGAGATTGGTCTACTCAGCCAGGTCCATCACAAAGGTGTATTGATAATCCACCATCCCATCCATTCTGCCATACCAAGTGCCCCTCAGCTGAAGGTCCTGGGACACGAGGACTTCCTCCTTCATCATCCTCAGACCATGGGCTGGGCCTTGATCCTTCCTGTCTGGGCTCACATTTCACCTCCAATTGCTGGTGCCTCCTTGAGTGAGTGCAGCTCCATTGCCCCACAATATCACCCCTTAATGTCAGTCTTGTTCCCATCTTGTGGGTGAGAACTGATTCACAGGGTGACTAGACTTGCACAGTGCTTTTTCCAGAGTCCTGATGTGGAGGCTGTGGTCATCTTCTCCCTGTGGCCTCACAGATGGCCTTACCTCCTCTGGCCACGATGGGTGGCAATACACACAGACTGTTGCCAACCCGGGAAGCTTACCTGAGCTTTGATGGTCGGAATTTTTATCGGAGTTTCCTTATGTGGGCATGATTGGTCAAATCATTGCCCACATGGTTGAACTCGATCTCCACTTTGCCCCCCACCGCCCACCCTAGGGGTTGATCTCACGTCTCTTGCCCCAAAGCCCACTGTGAATCACTTTGTTAGAATAAACTATCAGGTATGGTCTGAGGGGCCCGTTGTGAGTAATGAAGATGCTCCTATCACTTGGAGAATTCTCAGAGCTTCCAGGTTATCTCCCAGGAGCCTGGACAAAGGGACAAAGGCCAGATCTCCCTCTGGGGGAGGCCAAATTGCTTAGTACACAGATCCTGACCTCAGCCCTCTGCCCCTCAAGCTGGCCGCTCACCCCAATTCTGACTGCGCATTCCACTTTGTGAGGGACCCCCCGAGTCTCCCTGAACCTGGGAACTGGCAATGGGGAAACGCTGAGGCAGGTGGCTGGCTGCAGGGCCTGGCTGAGGGTGGGCAGGAAATCATTCATGCTGCCCTCCCGTGAGCCCCCAGGCACTCCTCTGCAGACCCCACTGATCTGCAGGCTTTTGGAGCGAACCCTGTCGCTTTCTGCAATATCTGTGCACAAACCCAGACTCCTGACTGGTCGCTGGCAGAAGAGCAGACAGTGGCTTGTCTCACTCGGTCTTGCAGAGGAGACTGGAGGGCAGCCACCGCCACAACCTCTGCCTTGGGCGCCCCCTCCTGGGCACTATGCGGAAGTGGCTATCGTGAGCCACATCCTGTCTGTCCTAAACGCCTGCTTGATGTGGACAGAGGATGTAGTGGTTCAGAGTTGCGAGGACAGACCAGACAACCAAGAGTGACTTGGAGTTCCCCATGCCTCCCGACTCTAGACCAGCGGTCCCCAATCTTTTTGGCACCAGGGGACCGGTTTAATGGAAGACAGTTTTTCCATGAAGGGGGACATGGGTGGGGGGAGGTTTGGGGATGATTACATTTATTGTGCACTTTATTTCTATTATTATTACATTGTAATATATAATGAAATAATTATACAACTCACCATGATGCAGAATCTAATGCTGCTGCTGATCTGACAGGAGGCGGAGCTCAGGCAGTGATGTGAGTGATGGGGAGTGGCTGTAAATACAGATGAAGCTTCACTCAGTCACCTGCCACTCACCTGCTGGGTTGGGGACTGCAGCTCTAGACTGATGGGGGTGCAAGCAGATCGCAGAGGCTGAAGGAGTGAATGGGGGACAGGACTGCAGAGACTGCGGTAGACAGCTCTCTGAGGGACTTTGGCTATGAGGTCAGAAAAAAGACAGGGTGTAGTGGAAGATGTTCATAGGATTGAAGGAGTTTTTTGTCTTTGTTTATTTTTGATATGTGAAAGACTTGAGCCAATTTAAAAGGCCATGGAGGAGGGTTAGTGGAGCAATAGATGTTGACCAGAAGAGAGAGTGGTCCTAAGGAGCTTGGGAAAGGTGGGCTCTGAGACTCAGGTGGAGGGATGCCCTGGAGAGGAGGGGGGATGGGTCTTCCATTTTAAACTGGAGGGGCTTTTCCCACGAATCCGGGTCCTCTGTGAATCAAAAGGCAAGGTCATCTGATGAAAAGAGGAGAGATGTTAGAGTCAAACGTTTGAGAAGAGAATGCAGGGGTGGGGAACCTGCGGCCTTAAGGCCACATGTGGCCTTCTAGGTTCTTCAGTGCAGCCTTTTGACTGAATCCAAATTTTACAGAACAAATCCTTTTATTAAAAGGGGTGCAGCAGAGAAAGATGAAGCTTTTCTTGCCTCCTTGGTGCTTAAAAAAGAACAATCTTGAAATCAGAAGGCCAAGATGGAATTGTGTTGGGATGATGGGATAACCATTTGCCTAGAAAAAGAATTGAATTTTTTCATGTCTTATATTAAAATAAATTTCAGGTGGATCAAAGGTATTAATGTGAAAAGTGAAATATGAAAGTACTAGAAGAAAACATGGGATAATTTATTTCATAATCTCAAAGTTGGAAAGGACTTTCTAAGAATGATATAGAACCTAGAAGCTATAAAAGAAAGGATAGATAATTTACATAAAAATACCACTGTATTGTAGAAGATTATGAAGAAAGTCAAAAGACAAACGGAAAAATATTTTTACTGCATATCAGATAAATTTCTTCAATGAAGCCCTTCTACAAATCAATAAGAAAAAGACAAATGAGCCAACAGAAAAATGGATAACGGGGCCGGCGAGGTGGCTCACACCTGTAATCCTAGCACTCTGGGAGGCTGAGGCGGGAGGATCACTTGAGCTCAGGACTTTGAGACCAGCCTGAGCAAGAGAAAGACCCCATCTCTACTAAAAATAGAAAAATTAGCTGGGCGTGGTGGTTAGCACCTGTAGTCCCAGATACTCGGGAGCCTGAGGCAGGAGGATCACTTGAGCCCAGGATTTTGAGGTTGCAGTGAGCCATGATGACGCCACTGCACTCAAGCCTGGGCGACAGAGTGAGACTCTGTCTCCAAAAAGGAAAAAAAAGAAAAATGGACAACGGATATGAACAAACTGTGAAGCATGTTCCCTGTGCACTGGTTACCACTTGTCTGAATTCAGTTAGACAGAATACACACAAGTTACATGAAACGGTTTATTACTTACAGATAGTCAGCAAGGTACAGGATTCATTGGGAGCCAGTCTCCCAAGGCTCAGGAAGTCCAGGGCTGATGGAGTTTCCACTGTGTGTGCCCTACATGCACCATGGTTGAGGGACCACAAAAACCAGCCTGCCCTGACTTTTATATCCCGTGAGCCACCGGGCTGCAGTGCTGAAGGGCGATGTGTTTCTAGGGGGCACTGGAACAGAGCCTAAGCTGCTCCGGCCAGCTCCCCCTTATCTCCCGATGTTGCATGCCCAGCACATTCCACAGTTATTCCTGAGAACTACAAGTGAGAAAGGGGAGGGCACTGGGTTGGTCCAAGGCTACCCAGAGAACTGTCCTGCACAACCTTTCTCAGAAGAGGAAATACAAATGACTCGAATGCATGAACAGATGTTAACCTCACTCAGAGTAAGAGAAATGCAAATTAAAACAATAACACTATGTACCTTTTCTTACCTATTATTAATAGATTGGTGAAAACTACCAGGTCTGCCGACACACTCTGTTGGCACGTGTGTGGGATGGGGGGGGTCCCTTGTGTGTTGCTGTGGGGCATGCTGTTTGGTACAATTTTCAGGGACAGTGAGTTGGCAATAGCTATCTATCTGTCGTGGGCTGAGTTGTGCCCCCTGCAAAATTCATATGTTGAATTTCTTGCCTCCTTTGGTGCTTAAAAAAGAACAACCTTGAAATCAGAAGGCCAAGATGGAATTGTGTTGAGACCATGGCATAACCATTTGACTAGAAAAAAAATTGCCTCAGAAAGTGACTGTATTTAGAGACAGGTCTACAAGGAGGTAAGTTAAAATGAGGCCATTAAGGGTGGACCCTGATCCAATATCAGTGGTGTCTTTATAAGAAGAGGAAATTTGGACACATGTCCAAAGAGACATGTACAGAGAGAAGATCACGTGAAGACACAGGGAGAAGATAACCATTTACAAGGTAAGGAGAGAGGCCTCAGAAGAAATCAATGCTGCCAACACCTTGATCTCAGACTTCCAGCCTCTAGGCTGTGAGGAAATAAATTTCTGTTGTTTAAGCCACCCAGTCTGTGGTACTTTGTTATGGCAGCCCTGCCAAACCAATACACCATCAAAATTTAAATTGACCTAGAAATTCCACTTCTGGTAATTTATGCTACAGAATGGCATGTGTGTTCACAAGCATGCACAAAGATATGCAAGTGGTATTGTTTGTATCGGTCAGGGGTCAACCAGGAAAACAGAAGCCATTCTAGGTATTTCGAGTAGAAAGAGATTTAATACAGGGAGTTAGGGACATGCAGAAGCACTGGAGGGGCTGGGAGAGGAAAGGTCAGGAAGGTTCTAGAAGTGAGGGGATGGATGGTAGGGAAGATGCCACTGATGATCCTAGGTGCTGGCAGGACCAAAGCAGATGACCCCCAGGAGGACAGCTGGAGCTGCTGGAAGCTGTCAGCAATGATCTCAGCTGCTGAGAGCACTGCAGTGGGGGTTGTGCACAGCGCCACCCAGAAGCCAAGGAAAGAAGTCGGTGATGATTTTCACTGCTTACCTATAGCTGCCGCTGGAGAGCAATGGCTTCTACTTCCTTCTGCCCTCTAAATCTGGTGAGGGTGTCCCTCATGGGCAGAATTCAGCATGCAACATACTGGAAAGGGATCCTGGAAATGCAGGGACACATAGAAGGGGTTGGGAATAATAATGTTACACTAGCACCGTCGGTCCACAGGGGCTGCTTAAACACATCATGGTTCGTTCATAGATGGGACACCAAGCAGCCTCCAATGGAATGGGGCTGCTCCATATATACGAATGCAGAATGATCTTTCAGAGTCATTTTTAAGTGAAAAAGCAAAAGAGTGTGAGCCTAGAATGCTTCACTGTGTAAAATAGGAAAAGAGCGCCACGGCTGCGTATACGCGTGCGCACACATGGACATCCTTGACAGCATCCATAAAGACAGGTGGCAGCAGATGGGAACGTGGGCGGCTGGTGGTGGTGGGGGGGGGGGTGAAGAGGAACTTTTCTTTCCTATATTCTCTTTTGTAATTTTGTGCGATGTGCATGTACATATTCAAAAAGAAAGTAAAATAGTTAAAAGGCAAATGACCAAACCAACCAATCACCGTTCCCCAGGAGGTAGCATGGGAACAGCAGGAGAGCATCTGTGCAGTAGAGAAGGATTTCTGGGTGTGTGCAGGGGCCTGGCCTTGGCTGGAGCCCAGGTCCACGGTGGTCCCTTCTGCAGGGTTGTGTGGCTGTTTTATGCCCAGTCACTCTCAGCAGTGCTGGTGGCCGCTGCCTGCAAATATGAGAAGACCCAGAAAGGGCATGAGAACAGAGCCCTGACCGAGGGACAAAGCAGTCCCTGTCAGCCTGAATGACAGCATTTGACCCCCAGTCCCTAGGGAGGGGGCAGCAGGACAAAGACACACCACCAAGGGCTTCGAAAGAACCAGAGCCAGGCCTGGGACTGGGGTCTCTGTAGGCCGCTGGTTTTCCTGCAGCACTAATGAGGTGGGGCTGGCCCTCTGTGTGGCTGAGGAATGTGGCAGAGGACAAGTCCCCATTCATACCCCTGAGAAGGCAGCTGGTGCCTGGGCCAGGAGTGCCTGGTCATGCTGCAGGGCGCTGAGGCCCAGAGCTGCCTTCTCCACCCCCCGATTTCAGTCCAGACAACCCTTTAAGAGTTCATGCTCTTTGCCTGCTACTGCTTGTTTTTTCATTTTAAAAACCATGCCTGGAAATTGTTTTGATGTCCGGCTTTAGACATACCTTGTTCTAGCTAGCGCACCTTGCCATTCTGAGTCATCTGGCTCCACCTGGCTTTTCTTTTAGGTTGGCTTATTTTTTTCTGGCTCTCTAATTACTTTATTATTTCACGTTTACATCTGCTTTTTTCCTTGAATTTTCCATGTCCTTTAACATTTCAACCCTTGGGTATTTTAGCTGAGTTATAATTTATCCTTTCAATTTCTGAGCGTCTGGTTTCCTCTGTGTCCAGTCGCTCACCTTGGTGCAGGATTGTGGAGTTGAGGGACCATGACGCCTCCCCCGACCCAGCTGGAAGGACTCGGGGTCTCCAATCCTGACATCAGGTGGAAGGGCTGACCTTACAGGCCTGCGGGGTGGTGGTGACAGATGCCACCCTCCCCACCCAACCCCAGCCTCCCTCACCTACAAGTCCTCTGATTTACCACGCCCCCCATACCCTCTGACTCCATATCACCTCGTAGGTCCAGTGCCCACGGGCTTTGAAAGCACAAAGGGTTGAAATATGAATATAGTTGTATCTATTGTCTTTTTCTTTAAAAATTTTTTAAAATTTTTAATCATTACGGGCACATAATAGTTGTATATATTTATGGGGTATCAAAACATGTGATGTTGGTGGGGCACGGTTGCTCACGCCTGTAATCCTAGAACTCTGGGAGCCGAGGCGGGAGGATTGTTTGAGCTCAGGAGTTCGAGACCAGCCTAAGCAAGAGCGAGACCCTGTCTCTACTAAAAATAGAAAAATTAGCCAGGCTTGGTGGCATGTGCTTGTAGTCCCAGCTACTTGGGAGGCTGAGGCAGGAGGATGGCTTGAGCCCAGGAGTTTGAAGCTGCAGTGAGCTATGATGATGCCACTGCACTCTAGCCAGGGTGACAGAGCGAGATCCTGTCTCAAAAAAAAAAAGTGATGTTTTGATACAGGCATACAGTATGTAATGATCAAATCAGGGTAATTGGGGTATCCATCACCGCAAGCATTTATCATTTCTTTGTGTTAGGAACATTCCAGTTCTACTCCTATAGCTATTTTAAAGTGTCTTTTTCTCTGTGACTCCTTCTGCATTGCTTTATGCAGAGAGTAATGACATAATCATCTACAGTCCCCAATGTTTTTGTGACTTCATTATTATTATTATTATTTATGTTTAGCCCTTTAAGTTCTCTGGATCTTATTCTGTTATATGCTATTTTTGTTATTTTCCAAATAATCATGTGTCTTAGAACCATTTATTGAATGAACAGTCTCTTGTCCACTAATTTGCAATTCTTGCTTTGTTAGTTATGACATTCCTGATTATCCCAGGGTCAATTTCTGAACTATTAAGTATCATTAATCTGACCATGTATTATTGTACCGGACAATATTAGTTTAACTACTGCAGTAGTTCGTGGGTTATGGGTTTTTAATCTGGTAAGGCAAATTTCTTTCCTTTTCAAATGTTCTTAACTCGCCTTGATTGTTTATTCTTTCAAACGGCTTTTAAAAAGTCTTTGTCAAATTCTCAGAAAAAAAAAAGTAAAACAGAATTTTGGATAGACTTGTGTTAAAAGCTAAAATTAATATTTAGATTTCCATCCTGAAATGTAAGTTGTTCTAAAGTTTTATATCACTAAGAAAAAATGTTATGTTTCTTTGTACATATATTTATTATTAAGGTTATTCCTAATAATTTTTATGATTGTATTTCCACCCACTAGCAATGAACAATCAGAAATTAAAAATTTTAAAACAATACAAAAAAATTCATACTATTTACAACAGCATCAAAAATTTTTAAGTACTCGGGATTAATTTGACAAAAGATTTGCAAGACCTATACACTGAAAATTTTTTAAATTGCTGGAAGTTATTAAATGAATACACACACCCATACACAGCTGAGCATCACTTAATGTTCTGAGAAACGCGTAGCTAGGCAATTTCATCACTGTTGAACATCAGAGTGTATTTACACAAACCTAGATGGTGCAACTAGACCATATGGTACAGCCTATTGCTCCTAGGCTACAAACTGTACAGCAGGTTACTGTGCTGAATACTGTAGGCAATTATAACACAATGGTGTTTGTGTATCTAAACACATCTATACAGAAAAGGTACAATAAAAATATGGTATAAAAGATAAAAAATGGTACACTTGTACAGGGCACTTACTGTGAATGGAGCTTGCAGGACTGGAAGTTGGTCTGGGTGAGTCAGTGAGTGCTGAGTAAATGTGAAGGCCTAGGACATTACTGTACACTACTGTAGACTTTATAAACACTGTACACTTAGGCTGCACTAAATTTGTAAAAAATATTTTTCTAAAAAATATGTTTTTCTTTCTTCAATAATAAATTAACTTTAGCTTACTCTAACTGTTTTACTGTATAAACTTTTTAATTTTTTAAACTTTTTGACTCTTTTGTAATAACACAACGTAAAACACAAACACATTGTACAGCTGTACAAAAATATTTTGTTTTATATCCTTATTCTATAAGATTTTTTCTATTTTTAAAATTAAAAAATATTTTTTTGCTTTTTAAGATTTCTTGTTAAAAACTGAGACACAAACTCACACATTAGCCAAGGCCTGCAAAGGGTCAGGATCGTCAATATCACTGTCTTCACCTCCACATCTTGTCCCACTGGAAGGTCTTCAGGGGCAATAACACACATGGAGCTTTCATCTGCTATGATAACAATGAGTTCTTCTGCAATACCTCCTGAAGGACCTGCCTGAGGTTGTTGTACAGTTAATTTTTTTTTGATAAGTAGGAGTACACTCTAAAATAATATATCATAACTAGTTAATAATATTATACGTAATAATAAACATAATTCTAATCAAAATTCTTGAGTTTTTTTTTACAGCTTTGTTGAAGTGTAACTGATATACAATAGATTTCAAATATTCAGAGTGTGCAATTAGGTAAGTTTTGACATTTGCAATATACCCATGAAACCATCACCACAGTCAAGACTGCAAACATATCCATCACCACTTGGTGTCCGCATGATCCTTTCCTTCTCTACCTTCCCTTCTTCCCCTCCTGGTCCCCACTGTTTTGCTTTCTTTCACTATGGATCGCTTTGCATTTTCATGGATGTGCAGATATCTGTTTGAATTTCTGCTTTCAATTCTTTTGGGCACGTACACAAAAGTGGAATTGCTGAATTAAATGGTAATCCTACGTTTAACTTTCTGAGAAACTGCTAAACTGTTTTCCACAGTGGCTGTACCATTTTATATTCCCACCAGCAATGCATGAGGGTTCCAGTTTCTCCACATTCTTGCCAATACTTGTTATTTTCCACTTTTTAAAAATATTTATTATATAAATTTCCAAAGATTCTGAGTAGTAGGAAAAGTAGCATAATTAACCCAGGTATATTCTTATACGGTATTTAAGTTATTATGAACATATATCCATTCTTGTTCCTTCTATATGTCTACTCATTTTCCACAGAGGAATATTTTGAAACAAACTGCATACCTCCTGTCATTTCATTTGTAATTGCCTCAAAACGTATCTCTAAAAGATAAAACTTTAAAAAAAAAAAATCACTGTACCATTTCGGCACCTTAAAATCAACAATCATTTTCAATAACATTAAATATCCAGTCAGTATTCAAATTTACTTGTCTCATAAAATTATTTTACAGCTGTTTTTTCTGGAATTACAAACCAAAAACATCTACATCCTGATGGGTGTGAAGTGGCATCTCATTACGGTTGTGATTTGCATTTCCCCAATGACTAGTGACATGAAGCAGCTTTTCATCTGCTTAGTGGCCATTTGTCCATCTTCTTTGGAGAAATGTCCGTTCAAGTCCTTTGGACATTGAACTATATATTTTTTCCTTTTTTAATGTATTTTTTCTTTTTTCTGTTTACCTCTAAACATTATGCTGTAAGATGAACTGTATTTTTAATGTGCTAGTAAATTGGATTCTCTACTATTTCATTTAGGATTTTTGCATCTAGTGGGCCCCGATGATCTGCTCCCAAATTCCTGACTCACACAAATTGTGAGATAACTATTTATTGTTGTTTTAAACTCTTCAGTTTGGGGATAATGTATTATGCAGCAATAGATAATTAACACAGGCTTTGGGCTGGGAAAGCAGGCCTCCTCCATGTGAAAAGCAAATGGAAAGTCCTACTCCTTGTCTTCTTTCCTGGGTTCCCCCTTCCTTCATTCCAAATCTGGGGTTTAAGCTACATCTCGAGATTTGCACAGACCTGAAAGCTCACAGAAAATGATGTGAACTCTATTTAAAATTGGGTTTCAGCCACAAATGAACTTTCTTATGGACTTGGTGGGCAGGGAATAAAAGCCAGATGGCAAGAAAGGTCAAGAGAAAAACAACCTTGTGAGGAAGGGGTTGGTGGAGGCCGCAGGCTCACTGGGGGCCCGAGGGTGGGCGGGTCCCCTCCTCCGTCTTGGCCTGGGCTTCTGTAGGCTGCATGTCCTCCTGCTCCTCCCTGGAGCCGCCGTCCTTCCCTCTCTCCCCCCCGCCCACTGGAGCCCTGCTTGGGCCACGTGGGACAAGTAGGACAAAGCCTGCCCCTGGCCTCAACGAGGTACTGATTAGAGGACTCCGTTCTCCTTGCCACGGACACAGGACCCAACCCAGTCAAATTCGAGCCCTCCTTTGAATTTTTTTGCCAGAGGTATCAGCAAAGACACTCTTTTTTTTTGTTTTTCTTTTCTTGTGGGATTGTGAGTTGTAAAGACGATGTAAGTCTAAGCTGCCTGGAACCACCTTTCCCCTCACCTGGAGAAAGCCTGTTAGAGAATCAAGTCAACTCAGAGAAAAGGAGACCTGACAGATGAGGAACAATCATTTAAGCACCGGGACCCAGCCATGCCTGAAGCCTTAGGGATTTCAGTCATAATACATTTATGAAAAGTTCTTTTTTTCTTGAGCTAGTTTGGCGCTGGGTTTCTGTCAGGTACCAGTGACTGCAACCTGAATAGAAGAAAGTTTTGTGGTAAAGTTGAAAGAACCATGTTCCCCCAAGGACCCAAGGAACATCCTTTGCCCCCCCCACCCCCAGAGAACAAGACATGAGAAGGGGGAGATGCATCTCAGCTGGGTGCGGGTACAGAGGCTGCTGAGAGAGCTGGGGCACAGGCGGGTGGGGCAGGGGACAGCTGTCATGGCCACCGGGGAAGGATGAGCTCTGCATGGTCAGCTCTCCACCCCCAAGGCCCAGCAGAGCCCAGTGCAGAGTTAGCCCCGCATGCCGCAGGGGCCCCGAGGGGGTCTTCTGGTCCACAGCTGGTCAGCCATGCTCATGGGCTGCTCAGGGGGAACCCAGATGGTCCCAGAAGGGTCAGGGGCACTCAGCAGCAGCGTAGGCACAGGTGGTGGGTGAGCAGCAGGGACCCGTGTACAAAGTCAATGACAGTGATGAGAAGGTAGTTAGTACAGCCTGGCCGTGGTGAGAATCCCCTAGGGGCTTGTCCTAGAGATCATTCTGAAAACAGAAGGCTGAATCTGCCCTTGACAGGGGGACTATTGAGCAATACATACAATTTAGGGACAAATGGGACACCAAGTACACGGGAACTACAAGACCAGGAGACCACAGAGGGTTCAGGCTGTGTGCAGTTTGTGGAATCAGGGGTAATTGGCTGTGCTGTATTTGCTGGGTTTGGGATCAGGGTTATATTAACGACATAAAATGAATTGGACAGGCTGGCACTGTGGCTCACGCCTGTAATCCTAGCACTCTGGGAGGCCGAGGCAGGAGTATCGCTTGAGCTCAGGAGTTTGAGACCAGCCTGAACAAGAATGAGATCCCATCTCTACCAAAAATAGAAAAAATTAGCGGGGCGTGGTGGTGGCACCTGTATTCCCAGCTACTCAGGAGGCTGAGGCAGGAGGATAGCTTGAGCCCAGGAGTTGGAGGCTGCGGTGAGCTATGATGATGCTACTGCACTCTACCCGGGGTGACAGAGCAAGACTCTGTCTTAAAAAAAATAAAAACAACTGAATTGGAGAGCTTGCCATTCTTTTCCAAGTTGTTTCTTGGGCATCTGAAAGAACTTACTGCCCAAATGGTCTCCAGAGACTCTGGGAAGGTGACTCTTTGACAACTCGCTTGCTCTAATTTGTCCTCGCCCATGCATATGAATTTTCCTTTCTTTTTGAGTCTATTCATTTTGTTTATTAATTTGAACCATACCTTTCAATAGGATTTAAAATCTATTCTATTCACATATTCGTATAAGAATTATAATTCTTATAATTTTGCATTCCAATCTGCATTAATTACCTCAACTTACTAATTATATTTGGTCTTTTCTCTCCTTTCTTCTGTTAAACTTGGCATAGGTCTAGCTATCTCAATGCAATTTTTTTAAAGAATCAACTTCTGATTTATTTATCAATTTTCCTGCTTTCAAATTCATCAAATTTGACTTTCACCTTTCTTATGTCTTTATTATTTCTTTTGTCTGGCTTTGCGTTAGTCTGTTTTAAAGTTCTTTTCCTGAAATGTTGAGTTAAAACATTCATTTTTTTGTATTCTTTTTTTTCTTACAAGAATGAATGCATTTAAAGTTGTTAAGTTTCACAATGTTCAACAGCTGCAGCTTTAGGGCCGAGGCCTAACATGTAATACCCCTTGAAGTCATAGTGACGTAAATTGACATTGTCCACTTAAATACAATTATGTAGTATTCCTGATTGCAAAACAATTAGCCACTATAGTTTTTATTTATTTTCTCTTTGACTCAACAGTTATTTAAGAAAGGGCCAGGCGAGGTGGTTCCTGCCTGTAATCCTAGCACTCTGGGAGGCTGAGGCGGGAGGACTGCTTGAGGAGTTCGAGACCAGCCTGAGCAAGAGCAAGACCCCCGTCTCTACCAAAAACAGAAAAAATTAGCCGGGTGTGGTGGCACACACCTGCAGTCCAGGCTACTCAGGAGGCTGAGGCAGGAGGATCGCTTGAGCCCAGGAGTTTGAGGTTGCAGTGAGCTATGATTGCACCACTGCACTCTACCTACTCTACAGCAAGACTCTGTCTCCAAAAAAAAAGGAAAGAAAGAGTCTAGGATTGTTGATATTGTTCTTGTTGTTTGGTTTACATTTGTGGGTAATTTCTGGTTTGTCGTATATCATAGACAGAGTTTGGCCTAATTTCCACCTGGGGAGACACTTGATGTTTTCTATCTTTCTAATACACGTAGGCGGTAAAGGTTTCGTGTACAAAAAGAAGATACGAGCTGTGTGTGGTACAGAGTTTGATACAGATCTTTGATTCAGGCTTACTCGTGGTAGTGTTTGGTGGGTCTTTGGTGTCTTTCATTTTTGTCAGTTAAAACTCTTCTAGGCTGATTAAATATTAAACAGTATGTTAAAGACTCTCACTACATTTGTGTTTCTGGCAATATCTCTTTGTACTGTTAATATTTTTGCTGAGTGTTTGGTTCTTTCTTTTTTATACAACATCCATTTATTTTGCCACAGTTCTGTAGGTCAGAAGACCAGCACAGCATGGCTGGGTTCTCTGCGCAGGATAAAAGCAACGTGTTGGCTGGCTGCATCCCCCTCTGGAACTTAGGGTCCTCTTCCAAGCTCAGTTCTGTTATTGGCCGAATCCAGTTCCTGGTAGTTGTAGGTCTGAAGTTCCCATCTCCCCACTGGCTGCCAGCCAGGAGCTGATCTCAGCTTCTAGAAGCTACCTTCATTCCTTGTCACTTGGCCCCTCCATCTTCAGGTCAGCAATGGCACATGGAATTCTTCTGCTCCGGGTCTCTCTGACTTCCCCTTCTGCCACCAGCTGGAGAAAGTGCTCTGCTTTTAAGGGCTCATGGGATTAGATCAGACCCACCCAGATGATCTCTCTATTTTAAGGCCAACTGTGCCATATAATGTAAGCTAATTACAGGAGTGACCATGCATCATGTACATAGTTTTCAGGGAGCAGAACATCTTGGGGGGGATGCTGGGTTTACTGTGATACACAATGGCTCACACGTCCTCATTCTAGAAGGTCCAATTTATCAGCCATCCTCTATTTTTTAAGTGCTAACCAACATGGCTCCAAAGTACATAAAACAAAATTCAGAAAGAAACGTCCAGCAAGGCCATCATGAGCTCAGCCACCTGATCAGAGTCTGCCCTTCCAACCAGCAGCTGCTTTTAGCTGATTGCAGGCAGCTGTGGTGGATGGACAGCTGTTTCCAGACCTGCCCCAAAGTCCTGCAGACCCTACACATGTGTTCGGTGTGGTGGCTAAAGTGCAGCTTTTGCGGCCAGGCTGCCCGAAAGCAATGTCTCTTCCCAGCCAGGCAGCTCAGGTCAGTGGGTGGCTGTTTTAAGTTTCTGTCCTGGATCAGCCACTGAGAGGGACCAGGCCCAGGACAGACTTCCTTGCCTTGGCCTTTCACTCCTATGAATGAGCAAATCCCCTTGAAGGTCTCAACCAGTTTGAACTGAATTTTATGTCACTTGAAACCAAACATATCCTAACCAACGTTGGCTTTATATATTAGCTTTTATAAAAATGCATTATTGTGTTATTTGTCTATGAGATTGGATTACAATTACAACAGCAAACTATTTCCTGGTATCCAAGGCCTTAGTTCCGACCTCACCCGGCCTGGCAGGGCAGGCGGGGCACAGTGATTTCTGTCAACCTGAAGCAGCTGCACTCACCTCCTTGGCGAGTAAAACACTACTATTCCTTCTCCCCTGACTGAGGCTCCTAAGGGGGCCGGGCCAGCACCAGATGCCACCTCACTCCATCCAAGGCTGCGATGTCTGTCCAGATCTTGGCACACTTCCATCTCCTGAACTTTAGGTTTCAGCTCAGTGATAGATGCTTATGGCAGAAAGTCTTCCTTACACAGATAAACTGAAAGAATAGGAAACCTTGGGAATCTCACTACCAAGAAACAATTCCTGTTACTAGTTTGGTGTGGAGCATTCCTGGATGGAGGCACACAATGACTTTAGGTAAACGGATGCCTTCGGGGACAAGCACTGCACGTTCCAGATTTCACATGACCAGTGCATATCGTCCCACCTCACCCCACCCCCAGTGTCACGATGTCCCAGGTGGTCGGTTGGGGGCGCTCCCTGCCCTCTCCTGGGATTGCACAGGCCGGGGACTCCTCCAGGCCCCCGCCAGCCCTTCTTGGCTCCCTGCGGAGCCCCGCCCAGCCCGCGGCCTTCTAGTGGGTCCGAGGGGTCTGCAGGCCGCCCCGCGCCCCGACGCCTCCCCGGGCCCCGCCGGGAGCTGTCCCCTCGGGACGCGCACCCCGCAGGGCGGCGACTCTCTCCCCCCTACCCCCGCCCCGTCTCTTCCGGAGGCCCCCGGGATCCAGCGGATGCCACCCCCAACACACGCGCCGGGCTCGCCCCCAGCCCTCGACGGCCGAGCGCGACTGTCCCCAGCACAGCCCCAGGCCTGTTCCGCGATGGGCCCTCGGCCGCCCGCGGCACCCGGCAGCTCCTACCTAAGCCCGCGACGACGACGAGCCGCTGGGGGCAGGCAGAGCCCGGCGGGGGCCGCGCCGGGCTGCCCAGTCTGGGGCCGGGGCAGGAATTCCAGGCATTCCTGACGGATTCGGAAGCCCCGGGGCAAAACAAAGGGCTGGGTGACTTGTGATAGGTCAACTGCTGCATGCAGGGCCGATAGATCCCTGCCCCGGCGCGTAGCTCCCAGCCGGGGTGCTCGCCGGAGTCACCCAGGGAGCTGCAAGAACCTCGGCTCGCGCCCGCCACCACAATTTCGGGTTCAACCTGCCTGGGTTGGGGCCTGGACCAAATATTTCTCAAAGTCCCTGGGGGTGCTTTTCAGACGGGCAGGGTCGCTGAACCCTCCCAGGAAGGATCGAGCTCCATGGTTTGGCCTATAGTGAGTGTAAAATTTATTCCAACATTCAAGTTGAGTATTAGAAATATGTGCAAAAACTGTATTCTAGTTCATAATGTATCTGTGCTCGTTTTAATATAATAAAAACAGTAAAAGATAGTTTGGTAAAAGATAGTTGGTAAAATTGGTAAAAGATAGTTTTCAGAAAAAGATAAATTCACAAGTCACATACGGATAGAAAACTGAGCATGTGTGAGATTTATTTTACTCACAGGAGGGGCAAGGCAGATGCTATAGCCGGTTCAAAGGAGATATCAAGAAGCACGGATTTATATGGAGTGAAGGAGTCGAGTTGCAAATGGAGGCAAACTGGTTTTTCTGAGGGAGGGCAGTCAGTGGACTCTCCACCCCACAAGACAGCTTGCAAAGCCCTAGAACCTGCAACTTAAAAAGAGGAGCAAAATAGCTCAAAGACAAAGAACTGGGCTGGAAGCAGACAACTCGGGCCTGTGCTTTCCCAGCAGTCGCCAACCTTTTTGGGACCAGGGACCGTTTTCATGGAAGATAATTTTTACACGGACTTGGTGGGGGGGTGGGGTATAGTTTCGGGATGATTCAAGCACATTACATTTATTGTGCACTTTATTTCTATTATTATTACATTGTAATATATAATGAAATAATTATACAACTCACCATAGGTTGGAGATCCCTGCTTTAGACAATGCATAGTGTTTCACTGGAACAGAAAAGTTTTTCTTCACAATAGTTTAAACAACTATCTGGAAAAATTTACTTCTTACAGTTCTAATAATGCTGGGCTCCCCCCAAAACACCAAAATTTCGATCACTCATGGAACATAACAGTTTCCTATTCTCTGGGCTTTCGGACAAAAATGACAAACACATATTTACTACTAAGTTACTATAAGGGAAAAGGGAGGCTGGTAGCTCTTGGGAGATGGTAAGGTGTGGGAGTCAGGAGCGTGGGGCATAGAGTTCAAATCGTGCCTGTCACACAATAGCTGTGGGATCCTTCTCTTGGAGGCCTCCCTTTCTTTCTTTGAACTTGGCGTATAACAGGAGTCCAGAGGCTTCCCCCAGCTCCTTCTCAGTTTAGGTGCACAGAGTAAGTCACCTAAGAACAGGCTTTCTTTGAGAAGAGTAGAATTCTTTGAGTGGCGTCCCTTAGTTATGTAAATGTGGCCGAGGAGGCACCTATTGCCCCAAGGGAAGAGTGGAACGGAACTTTTCTAGCCTGACAAAGACTGCCCCTTTTCAAGGCCCTTAGGAATGCAGAGCTGGTTGCAGGGGAGAAGGCCAACCATTTGCAAAGCTTTCCTTTGAAGCAGAAAGAGTTAAGACCCATCCCTCCCAAACTACTCCCCCAAATCAGGTTGGGGACTAACTAAAATTATCTGTCAGGAAAGGCCTGGAAAGTTGCTTCACTAGGACAGGGAGAACCTGGGTGAGTTTGTGGGTTCCGCAATAGACTGTGTAGCGGACTGGACCCAGCACCCCTAGCATGCAGCTGCTCTGTGGGGAGAGCTGAGCTTGTGAGGGTCACTGCCAGAAGGAAAACTGTTTCTGAAGCGTTGGCTCCACCGCAGCCTGTGCGGCGAAGGTAGTGCCTAAGAACCCACAGGACTGTGCAGGCCTGGTGTTCAACAGCGCCACTGTGTGGAGAGAGAGGGAACAGCTGGAGATGACTGCTCAGACTTTCTAGAGCAGTAGTCCCCAAACCTTTTGGCACCAGGGACACGTTTCATGGAAGACATTTTTTCCACGGATGGGGGCTGGCTGAGGGTGAGGGTGAGGAGGAGCTCAAGCAGTGATGAGGAGGGGAGCGGCTGTAAATACAGATGAAACTTTGGGCATGCTTGCTCACTCACCCCCCAGCTGCTCACCTCCTGTTGTGCAGCACCCCCCACCCCAAGTTTCATGGAAGACAATTTTTCCACAGGGGTTGGGGGGCAGAGGGGGGCTGGCAGAGCTCTGTGGTCGGTCCCGGGGCCTGGGGGTTGGGAACTGCAGTTCTAGGGAACACTTTGGACTACAGAAACCCCTGAGGTTCTTGGTCAGTTTGAGAGTGGGTGGGGTCCAAGAGGGTAATGTTGGATTTTTCTGCCAATAAGGGTACATGAGGGATTTGAGCAATCAATGAGAAAAATGAAAATGTAACCATATTTGTACGCTGAGTGAAAGTCATACTGATTATACACGTTAAGTGCTTACCACAGTGCCAGGCATATCAAAAGTCCTCCATAAAATGATAATTGTTACATCATTACCAGGAAGTAAGACTGTAAATGCCTGAATCTTCCGGAATGACCTTTGTATCCACTGGGCCCAGCTGGAGCCACCCAGAGTGAGCCCGAGGAAGGGTGCAGGAGTCTAAAATCCATTGGTCTCTCTGTGCCTTCAGATTGTCTGCACACACCCAGCACCCCTGCTCCTTGTCCCTGGACCCTGTGCTCTTAGGATCAAGTCCAAACACCCTCCTGAACCCAGAAGGCCTGAGAACAGGCCTGCCTGCCTCCCAGCCTCCCTTCCCTACTCTCAGCCCAGCTCTTTCCCCTTCAGAATGCACCCACCTCCCTCCCTCCAGCCCTCTGTATAAGCTGTTCCCTCTGCCTGACCCTTCAGGGGCAGCTGAACCCACCACTGCCTCTGACCCTCCACCTGGGCCTGTGTCCACCATTGTCTCCTGGGTGTCCCTTGGCTGTCCCCTCCATCACTGGACTGTGAGCTCTGGGGAAACAGAGGCTCCAGGCCCCTCTGCTCTCTAGCCCATAGCAGGGCCTGGCTTCTGTGGGTGAGTGATGAAGAAACAGGGCCCTTCAGAAGTGCCCTGCACTTGGCTTCATGCTCTGCTATTGTAATCTTAAAATTCTTAATACCTTTTTAGAACCAGGGTCCTGCATTTTCATTTTGCACTGAGCTCTGCAAATTATGTTGACTAAGAGGGAACTGTGGGAAGACTGTGCTAGGGAGGGAGAAATAGCAGCAGCATCGTCCCCTTCTCCTTCCCCAGGGCTTGGACCAGGCAGCTGGGCCCAGGATGTGCATGCAACTGAACCCCCTGTGGGATGCCCCTGGGCTGGATGCATGTAGGGATCTGCTGGCTTGCTCACTACCTGGGGTAGCTGCCCCCGCCCCCCTGGAGGCAAGCAACTCAGGCCAAGGGCCCCAGCACAGGGCAGTAACCCCCAACCCCAGGGAGCCTGTTTTTAATGCTTCCAAGTTGACTACAAGGGAAGTCAGAGAGCCCACCAACCCCTGCAGCACCCCACCGAATCCCACCCACTGAAATACTAGCCTTGTGGCCAACTCTGGCCTTCCCCTTGGCAGGGGTGGGACGGCACTGGCCCACACTTGAGCCAGAGCTCCGTTGCCACCAGGACACAGGCAGCAGCTGGGTGCCCCGTGAGCGCCCAGGTCTCTCTTGCCATGCCCCCACGCCCACTCTAATCCTAGCACTCACCTCCCTCTACGTCCCTTCAAGGAGTCCTTTTGCACCCACCAGCCAAGAACAAGGAACAAGCTGTGCCTTCAGAAACCTCTGGCAACCTGGTCCCCAGACAGGCCCTCTGATGGAGCTGGCAACAGGAAGTTTCACACCAGAAAAAAAACCAGTCCCGTTTTATTGAGAAAATAGTTGATTCCTCCATCTTTACCAGGGGACTCCACCCTGAGGTAGGAGGTGGCATCCTTTTGCACCCACCCCATGGGCCCCGATCCATCCCTTCACAGGGGCAAATGCTGGTCTGCCAGGCCCTGGAGAAGCAGGTAGGGCAGGCTCTGGAGGGGACTGCGAAGGGCCTGGGTGCTAGGGGGCAACGGGAGTGAGGGAGAGGAAGGGGTGGGCTGGGAGAACACCATCACCTCCAGAGGCCCGGAGCCTTCTCCCTCCAAATTCTTCATAAATAAAACTTCACAGTAATAGAGGAATGTCCACTTCCAGGGCCAAACTGGCTGCTTTCCAGCCAGAGGCCAGGCCTCAGTAGGGCGGCAGGAGGGACCTTGGCTCGGGCTGGGGTCAGATAGAACTGGGACATTGGGGGCCAGGGGCGCTGCTCTTTTGCCCTGTGTCAGGGGTGGGGTGGGCAACCCACGCGGAGGTTCTGAGGAGCGCTGAGGTAGTTAGAGTGGTGGGTTGCACTTCCAGACCTTAGAGGACACATCCAGGAGTGCGGCCCCCAGGAGCAGAGACTGAGCAGACTCCAGGCAGGCCTGGGCGTGCAGAGAGCCTGCTGAGGTGCCCTCGAGACTCCAGGGAGTGGACTGCAGGGGACACCTGTGAGCCTGCACAGGGTTGAGCTTCTCCTGAACGGGCTGCTTGGTCCCTGGGGAGACTGAGGCATTTCACAGAAGGAGACTCTTCCCTGTGAAGACAAGGGCAGCCCCAGACCCCTGGGGCCAGGCCTAGCCTGGGTACCTGAGCACAGGGTTCCTTTAGAGGCCACCAGGGCCTCACACTTGGTCCGAGGGAGCCAGACAACAGACCCAGGTTGGGAGGGCCGCCAGGGCCTGTGTCCTCACTCCTTGGGGGACCTCCAGGCTGGCAGCTCCAACCGTTCCTGGGACTTGCTTTCTGGAAATTATCTGCACAGGGAGGCCCCCCTCTGGCTACTTGCACCCCACCACACCCAGTGGCACGTAGGCCCAACCCCTCCACCTCCCCGCAGGTGTAAGGGCATTGCAGCTCCAGCCCTGATACCTTGGAGACTCAGAAGTGCGTGCCCTGGCCTGTCCCGGTGGCCCGGCCAGAGTCAGAGCACCTGGAGCTTGCGGGAGCAGGTGAGGTTGCTGTGCACCAGCCCCCACATGGCCAGCAGCTCGGGGGGCATCAGTTTGTGCACAACGAGCATGGAGCGGAAAAAGCACGGCTCCTTGTTCATGCGGCTGTTGCGGTTCCGAGAGATGCCGAAGGTCTTGAAGCCTTCGTGGGCTGTGGGCTGCACACCCAGCACCTCCAGGCACATGCCCAGGAAGACGTCGTCGATGGGGTAGAGCTCTATGGTGTCACAGGCGTGGCGCAGGCGCCGGGCCAGGCTGCCGGCCATGAGGAAGCCACCTCCACCTGCATACGGCGGGTAGCTGGCCTTGCTGTACAGGGCCCCGGGGATGTAGTATTTGTTATCCTTCCTGCGGATGGGCCGAGCGTGCTGCAGGACATCGCCCACGAACAGGTCTTCCTGTGGCCGCCGGTCAGCCAGAAATTCAAGCAGGTTGGTGGGGTTGACGAAGACGTCATCGTCACCTTTGAAGACGAAGGGCACGTTGGGGCAGTAGATATCAAGCCACTTGAGGAAGTGGATCTCCTTGAGGGTCAAGTTGAAGAAGGTGTCAAGAAAGTCCCACTGCAGGATGTCGCCGTAGAGGCGGTCCTCATAGGCCAGCAGCTGCTGGTAGTGGGTCCTCTCCTCCTGCTTGGAGGCTGTGCCCAGCAGGAACAGTGTGCGCACGGCACCTCGGCCCATGCCTGCTGCCTCCTGCTCACGGCCCCAGGTCTGGCGGATGGCCTCGCGACGGTCGTGCTGCGTGATGACCGACTTGACAACCACGAGCAGGTAGACATCGTCCCTGCACTTCTCTGGGTGATTCAGCAGTATGGGGAAGTATCGGCAGTGGCGATAGAACAGAAACTGCTGGAACTGCGGCTCCAGGCCCTGGAACCAGGGCTGGTGGGTCAAGTTGATATTGGCTGAGCAGTTAGTGGTGGTCACATCCCAGGCCTGGGGACCTCGAGAGGCCATGGGCGTGGGGGTGGCCACATCCTTATCATTCTTCCAGAAGCTGTTGGAGTTCACCAACTGTCCACTAGCCTTCTGTGGCCCCAGGGTGGGTGGCGGGGGCTCCTGCAGAAACTGACTGGGGGTCAGACTGCGCTGGAATACCGTCACGGCCACAAGCAGGGCCAGGGCCAGGCACACACTCCTGTAGACGGTTTTCTTCCTATGGGAGGAGAGGGGGGAACAGTACAGATGAAAGGATGAGCCCAGGACTCTCCTAGCTGCCCTCCTACAGAGGCTGGGTGGTCCCAGATAGGCAAGTGGACCTTGGGCGCAGACTCAAGTCCCAAAGCTCCTGAGTGGCCACAGGAGGGTCCTGCTTCCCCTCCCACCCTGACCCCCTCCTCAAGGAGCACTGTAGAATCAGCCCTGCCACTTACATGCTGAATGACTTAAAGTGGGCCTCAACCTCTCCAAGCTGAGATTTCTTCTTCCCCCAAGTGGGGCTGAAACACAGGACTGGAGTGCTATATAAAGCACCAAGCAGGCAGTGGGCACCAGTCACCACACCCAGAGGACCTCTGGTGGACACCTCTGCCCTGCTCCCTGCCCCTGGCACCCCATGGCTTTCATTTCCCTGTATAACCCCAGTAACTGTATGCAGCCTTATCATTAGGTGACTGAACCAGGGTCACTGGGAGGGGCAGAGGCGGGGCCTCTCTGCAGCCAGGAGGGGGGCATGTTGGGGAGTGGCTGGAGCTTGGGACCTGAGGCCTGTCCTTCTCCCTCCCCTCTTGTCCATGCGATCCAAAAAGCTGCCCTGTGGTTGACAGAGGTTTACAAATGTAGTGGGCACCCGCCAGATGCCCACTGCCCCATCACCCCCACCTTAACATCCCCCACCCACTTAACATCACATGAGGAGACACGAGGTCCCAGCTCCACTGCCCTGGGAGGGAACACATTCAGAGCCCCAGCTCCCAGGGACCCTCCCGGCCCAGGGACCCACCCCACACCCAGTTCAGAGGCAGAAATTAGAGCTCTTCGCTGGGAGCACCAGCGGCCCAGCCCTCCTCCCGCAGGACCCCTCTCCTCAGCTCACCCTCCCGGGGGCTGCCAGGACGCCTGCCTGTGTCTCCCCTGTGGAGACAGGGGACGGAGAGCTCCCGGAAAAGGCAGGTCAGCAGAGTGGCCTTCGAGGACCAGGGGCTGGCCTAGCGGGGAGATGGTGCTGACCTCCAAGCCGGGAGGAGCAGGGTGCCAGGGAGAGAGACAGAGAACCCGGGGAGAAGCCTGGGGTGGCCTCAGGCTGGCGGGTGGCAGGTCCACGCACCCAGGGTGAACGAAGGCTGAGCCCCACAGAGTGACACTTTTTCCTAAGGGGTCCCAAGGTCTCCCGGGCATGGGCTGGAGGAAGACAGGGCCACCTCAGGTGCGGGCGGGGGGTGTGACCCAAGGCCCGACCCTCCCAGGGAGGGGAGCTGAGTAGCCTGGATCGAGCCCTCCAGCCGTGGGGCGCCGAGAGGAGCCCCCCGCCCCAGTTCGGGAGGCCGGGCCGGGAAGTGTGGGGTGCCCCAGGGGCTGCGCGACGCCGGGGCTGCAGGCGCTCCACCTGCGCGCGCCCGCTCCGTCCGCGGAGAAAAGCCCGGCCGGGGGAGAGGGGCCGGGCGGCGGAGGCCGGAGCTCCGGGGAAGGACAGCCCCGGGGAGGGGAGAGGGTCGCCGGGCAGCAGGAGGCCCGCGGGGGTCCCGGAGCCCGGCCGCAATGGGGATGGGATCCGGCTGCCCGCGGGACAGCGAGTCCCCGCCGCCGGGGTCCTGGAGCGGAATCGGGGCCCGCGGGCCCGGGCCGGGAGCGAGCCCAGCCCGCCGCCCACCGCGCACGGTCCGGGAAACTGAGGCCCGGCATCCCGCCCCGCCGCCGCGCCCGCCCGCCCAGCCCGGGAAACTGAGGCCGGCCCCGAGCCCCGCGGGCCCCACTCACCACAGAGACATGGCGGCCCGGGCCGGCGGCGGAGCGGGGTGCGGGCTCGCAGCTCTGGGCGCCGCGGCTCTGGACGGCGGGCGGGCGGAGGCCGGGCCGCGCCCCCGCCGCCACTCTCCTCTCGGCGGCGGCGGGAGGAGGGGCCGGCAGGGGCGGCGGCGGCCCAGGTGCCTTAACCCCTTCGGCGCCCCCGGCCCTCGCCACCGCCGACGCCGGGGACCACCCCATTTCTCGGAGGCGGCGCCCGAGGCGCCCTCGGCTCGCCGAGCGCGACCGCGGGAGGCCGAGGCGGGACTGCGGAGACCACGAGGGTCGCCTCCACTCGCGGGAACGCCTGTCCCCTGCGGAGCCTCCCCCGGGGGCGGCGGCCCCTGCCCGACGCGTGCGGAGCCTGGACACCCGGTCACCTCCAAGCCCCCCGCGGCGCCCCGAGGCCCCGCCGTTTCGCTCTGGCCCCATTCGGACTTTCCCTTGGGAGCCGCAGGCGGACAGCGGACAGGGGGTCCTTCTTCCCCTCTGCTTCCTTCCCTTTCCCCCTTCCCAGGCAGACCCCACGACCACCACCACCCCCAAGCCACTGGGAAAAGAGGCTGGATGGGGCTGGGCTCCCGGCATCAGGACCCCGGCCCAGGCCATGGCTCCAGAAGCCTTCTCTGTACCCCCAGGCCGTCCCCTCCCCACCTCTGGGGTTCCTCCTCCCTCTGAGGGCTTCCCACCACCACCAAGGGAAGTCTGTTTGCTCAGCCTGTCCGTCTGCCTCAGCCCAATCTCCTTTCTTTTCATCCACCAAAAAAAAATTCATTCAAAGCCCCTTTTGTCCCCAAGCCTTTATTAATCTGCTTGTGTGTGTCAGGTCCACCTACTGTGAGGAGTGGGCTGCACCTAGACATGGAACATGGAGGCAGCACTCTTGGCTCAAGCAGGGTCCCATCCAGGTGACTTCGAGAATCTCCAACAGGCAAAAGCCTTTGCTCATCCTGCTGTCACTCAGATTGTTTGTTCTGGTCTTGTTCCCTGATGAAGTGTCAGTGCTGAGCATACAGTAGGACCTAAAAAATGCCCACAGAATTGAAACGGAAGCGTCTTATGGTCCAATCATAACAGCTAACCATTCACGGAGTGGTTACAATATGCCAAGCCTGGTTCTAGGCTGGTGCGTGAATGACTTACTTAATCCTGGAGGTGTGTGCTATTATTATTCCTACCTTACAAACGAGGAAATGGAGGTGCAGAGAGGTGACAGCCCAGTGAGCTCAGTGAACAACTAGCCCATAGTTAATAAGCATATCCAGGAGGCCTGCCTGGTGTGGATGTGGGCCCTGAGCCCTCCTTGAACCCTTTTCCCAGGGACAGCAGTGACAGGGAGCCACTTTCCTGCCCAGGGGCACACAGGGAGGCCAGGAGGCCCCAGGTGGCGGTGAGGAGCCCCTTCAGCCCTTTCCTTAAGGTTCAAGGGCCCCTTGGAGGGGGAGGAAGAACTTAAGGTGCAATAGAATATTCTGGGATGTTGTAAGCACCAATCAGGCAATGTGAAGGGCCTTCCAGGCAGAATTCCTGAAGAGAACCCTGGGGTCAGAGCTGTTTGCAATGGCCCTTCTGAAGTCCCAGAGCAGGTGGAAGGCCTGACCTGCAGCCCAAAGACCCTGCTGGCCTGGCTGCCTGCCAATGAGGACCACCCACAGCCCCTGTGGCTCCCACAGCCCCCTTCATCCCAGCTTGGCCTTGGACACTCATCCCCACAGAGCACCAAGCACTTCACTCCAGTGCCCAGGCTTCTGCAAGTGTGGCCTTGAGGAAGGGCTGTGGAGCTCCCCGGGCTCTGCACAAGGGGCCTCACCACCGACCTCTCACCTGGGTGCTGTAGGGTTTCCTCAGGTGCCTGGTGAGGGCTGGACACAGCTGTCCCTGGGAAGGGGTTTTGAGCCTGTGTTTAGGGACTGGAGGGGTGGGGGTTGGGTCAGGGCCCTGCACTTCCTGGATGTCACTAGTGGCAGGTGGCTTATCCCCTTGAGACCTCAGTTTCCGGCCAGCGCAGGGTTATGTGAGATGACGCATGTGAAGCACGCACACCAGTGTCGCCTACGCGATGAGCATCATGGCCGCTGCTGGTAATATTATCATCAGCATTTGTCCTACCCCACAAGGCCCCAGAACTACAAGGGCTCAAGGAGGTAGTAACAGAGGGGAGCTGCCCAAGGTCAGCGGAGTGTTTGCCAGTGGAATCTGGTCAATTGAGATGAACAGGTTATCATCATGGAGTCACTTGATCTGTGCCTAGGTGGAACTCAGAATGGGAAAATGAATGACAACGTGAGTCCCCGATGGTGGGGTGGGCGTGGGGAGTGTGGGAGCCTGGCCATGCTCTGGCTGGCACAGACGCCCCCCACACCCCCCCAGTCCAGCTGGGCCACCTTTCCCAGTCCCTGAGGGCAGAGCCCTGGCAGATTGCTGAGGGTAGTCTCCAGACACAGCCGGGGAGGTTGAGCAAGGCCGGCAGGAAGGCAGGTCAGTCTGTGTGGAATCTGCCCCTGCCCCCAATGCCTTAGCTGCTGGCAGAGCCCAGAGTGGATGGAAGTTACAGATCCGGAGGCTGGGGGGCAGGGATGGATGAGCTAGCTGGGTAGACTGCAGGAGGTGGGTTCTGTGTCCTTGTCAGAAGGTCACTCTCTGAGCGCCTCAGGTTGCTGCCCTGGAAGGGGGAGCTCAGTGAGCTGGGATGTGGGAGGACCCCAAGAAGTGCCCCTCCCCCACCTACCCCCTACCCACCCCCTCAACCCTGCTGGTGACCACAGCCCAGGCTTTTGCCCAGGGGCAAGGACCTGCAGTGACCTGGGTGGGGGGTGGGGCGGAGAGTTCTCTGACCAGCCAGAGGATGCACTGGGACAGGTGGGGGCAGACTTGGGACACCTGAAAGCAGATTATGAGGAACCCTGAGTACCTTGCAGAAAGGTGGGCCCTCCTCAGAGGTAGAAAGCCTTGCTGGCTGTAATCACTTCAGCACCACTGTGTGACGCTTGTGATCATGTGCATTAATTTTAGTGTTTGAAAGATCCTGAGCAGAAGTCTACGCTCCAGGGGCAGCCACAGCCAGTGCTTCAAATGTGGCTGTCTACACTTGCAGTAGAGGGTTTGTGAATGAGCACTGAAGGGTCAGGGATCATTGTTCTTCGGTGAAAGGAGTGTCAGTGGAGATGTGTGCCTGGCAAGAGACACTGCAAGTCCCCTCTGCCTGTGCCTGAATGAGCCCAGCAACCAGCAGGGCAGCCCTGGGTCTAGAACTTTCTCTAGGTGGTCCTGGGCCCTCCCACATAATGATCTGACTGGAGTCAATGGTCAGCGTGTCCTTGAATTCGCCTTGAGAGAAGATGTCTTGAAAGGACAGAGTGAGGCGTCCCCGAACTTGTGGCAAAGGTGGGATGTCTGTTTTCGTGCTTTGTGCTGAAAGCTGTTTTCAGTGGGGTAGACAGAGACTTGACTTCATTGTGACATATCACCTGACGAGGAAGTGTGGGGTGAGACCCACCGTTCTCAACTACCTCCGGCCCTCAGAGGCCACCAGTCTCCACTGCAGAGAACCCAGCTCACTGTGCAGGGCAGCGCTGGAGAGGCCCAGAGGGACCCCAAGGCTGCCAAGTCAAGGGAGCCCCTGCACAAACCGGTGCTGGGGCAGAGATGGGGCAGGACCTGGGTCCAGGGCCAGGGAAACAGGGGTGGAGAAGGAAGAGGGGGGAACACATTTCCCTGGGGGAGGGAGCCAGGAGGGCGGCGGGAGGAGGTGGGGGATGGGGGAGCGTGGGGGAGGACTGTGTCTTCAAAGCCTGGGTGGTCTGGTTTGGAGTCGAGGAAGTCCCCTCACCCGAGGGAAGACTGGGCCCCAAAGAAGCCCAGATCACACAGAGCTGAGCTGAAAATGGGTGGAAGTTAAAAAAGGCTCCATGCAAATCCTTATACAAGCAACACTCCGGGCAGCATCCTGTTGCAGGGAACCCCAATTGCCCTTCTGTGGCCCAATCCTGCCTAATAAAGCCAAGACCAACAACCAAGAAGACAGCATTGCCGTAACAGTGAAGGTGTTTTAAAATGCTGATTCCAGGGCCTGCCTACAGAGAAGCTGATGGAGCCCAGGAGACTGTATTCTCCCAAGGTTTCCCGGGTGATTCGGACATGTAGGCAGGTTTGGGAACCACTAGCTTTGAGCACTCCAGCTCTCTTGGTCAGCCTCAAGCAAGGGCCAGAGGAGGGACACTTCTTCCTGTGAGCCTGGGGAGGAGGATAGACGGGGAAGCAGGTCTGGAGGAAATTGGGGCCAGAGAGAGGGAGAGTTGAGGAAGTTCAGCTTTCCCACTGAAGTAGGTGACAGCTGAGGAAGCAGAAGTGGGTTTAGGAACTTGAGACACGTGGGAGAGGGGTCACAATCTCCACGTGGGATCTGAGAAAGTCAGGGAGGGACAGGGAGGCATGTGGAGGGCCAGGCAAGGGTATGTCTGGCATCCTGGAAACCCAGGTGTGTGGCTCAAGGCAGGGGTGGCCCAGGACTCTTCTGGTTGCAAGTTACAGCAACCCAACTCAAAGTAGCTCAAGCAAAAGGAATTTGTTAGTTCATATAACAGGACCCCTTTCCTTGCAGACAGTCTGCCCACCCCTGACTCTTTCTTGTGGTCCACAGGCTTCTCCCGTGAGCTGCAGGAGAAAGGCAGGCTTACAGATGGCCTCAGGCACTGACCACCTCATCTAGCGACCCCAGAGGAAAGTGAGGGTTTTTTCGCTCTCTCAGCTTCCATATGTGAAATTCCAGGGAAGGACTCTCACTGGTCCCACTTCACTCATGTCCCCAAACCTGGGCCAATGATCATGTCTCGGGGATTGGAAAGCCATGATTGACCAGATGGGGCTCATATATCCCTTTCTCTGGTTGAGGCAGGATCCTGGGATTAGCAGCCCCGAGGGAACAGTCTAGAGGGGGCAGATCCCTCAAAGGAAGCTGCTATTATCAAGAAAACCCAGTGCCGGAGGATCACTCAGCAGCCACAGAGATGTCCGGGCCAGGCATCCTGCTTATGCCAAGTCCCTGGAACTCTCAAGTCGTCCCCCAAAACAGACCCCTAAGGCTGAGAGCCGCAGAAGGAAGAAGAAAGGTGTGGTGCAATTTGGGAAATGGCTGCACGTTTTCCTGACCAGCTCTTCTTTCTGGGCTGGGGAGGAGCCCCAGGCTGGCCAGTGGAGGGTGGCACAGCTCCTTCTGGGCTGGGCAGCTCTCTGGCCCCTTTCCTGTGCCCGGGTACCCGCTGGCTGGTCTGGGGGCAGCCGAGGCCACCCATAGCTTTGTGGGCATGGGAACCAGTCAGGTGGGGGTGGAGCCAGGCAGCCAGAGAGAGAAGCCAGAGTTCAAAGAGGCCCAGGAACCGGAAGCCCAGCAGAGAGGGCTAAGAAGGAAGGAAAGGAGTGGGCCAGTGCTCCCCAGTGTGGCCCTGCACACGGCAGCCGGCTGCACCCCAGACCCCTGTTGGCAGGGATGTCAGTGGCCACACTCAGGTAGACACACACACATACACAGCTAAATGCACACTCACACCCAGACACACGCACAGAATCACACAGGCATACATGCAACCAAGACCCAGACACATAAACACATACGCCCAGGGACACGCATACACACAGACACACACACATTCCGACAGACACAAACACCACCTATACACAGAGGTCAGATACACAGACACACACAGTAGTATGCACAGACACACACGACATTCATACATACACACACTCATACACACCTGAGATACATGCACACCTGGTAAAAAACACAGACACACACCCATCCAGACACACACACACATACCCATGGCCTTTCCCAGGTGGGAGGGGCCTCCCTCAATCTGCTACCAGTGAAACCCCACCTGGCAGGCCCTCGGAAGTGGGCTCAGGACCAGGCAAGTCCTTCTTGCATCTGTGAACAGCCTCTTTTGATCCTTCTCCAGGTCCTCAAGTCTGTGCTCACCTCGACCTCTAGGACCCTCTGGGCACTCCCTACAGACCCAGAACACCACCTGCATCTGCCCCTAACCCCCGCTCCAGCAGCCCTGGCCTTCCCTCTTTCACCACGATCCCGGCTTGCTTCTGCTCAAATGCGCTCCTCACACCCCTTCCTCTGGATCGAGTGAACTCCTGCTCATCTTTCAAAACCCACCTCAAATGTCCCTTCCCTTGGAGTAGGTGCTCCCTCCCTTGGCCGGCATTACCCTGCACGAGTCCTGTCTGTCCCTCCTCCACCTGTCCTACCTCACTGGGCACAACTGAGAGCAGGGATGGGGCTTTCTGTTTTCCTGGTTGGTAGCATGTGGGACGGGTGGCAGTGATGCCTGTTGGTTGAATAACCAAGGAAATGAATTGCCAGCATTGGCTGCCTGGAGGAGACCCTGACAGGGAGGAGGGGCAGTATTGCCACGGCCATATTCAGAGGATGACAGGGTGTGCCCACCCCAGGCAGCCTTGGGAAGCCCAGGCAGACCTGCAAGCCCCAGCCCCAGCCCCAGTACACATAGTCAAATTCACACTGCCATACATTGACACGCAAGTGGGCATTGTGCCCCTCATCCTGGACAGCCGGGCCCAGGCTACACCCTCCCCCAGGCCACCAATGACTCACATCCCGCCCGCCAGGCGGCCAGCATGGGTACACACAGCTTCCTTTCAGCCCCCTCGGCCTCAAACACTAGCTTAGTCTTCCCTCTCTGGCACCTCCCCTCCCCGCTGAGCTGGCCTACCCTCCCAGGCTGGCAGCGCGGCCCCATGCTGAGGCCACGTGGAGGCCTCCTTCCTCTCCAGAGCACAGGGCTCCCTGTCTCTCGTCACCCGGCTCCTGTCCAAGCCACCCTGAATGGCTGCCTTTTCATGGACCAGCGCCTGGCCAGGTGCATTCCGGGCAGCCCTGCTCCCACTGTGCCCGCTGGATCTCTCTCTGCCCATGGCCCTGCTGCCTGGAGAGAGAGTCCACTGAGGGGTGGGCTGGAGAGCTGGAGGGACCCAGAAGTAATTCCCAGAAGTCCTTCCCAGGCCCCAGTCAAAGGCGTCCTCACACATGGGGACTCCTCTTCACACGTCCTCCTATCTGCCTCCCTGGCAACCCTCAATAGCCTGGCCAGGCACAGGTTATTATTAGTCTCATTTTACAGAGGAGAAAACTGAGGCTCAGAGAAAGGTCAGCCACCTGGTGGGTGGTGGGGCTGGGACCTGGCGTCCTAGTGTGGGGTTAATAATGCAGCCTCTCGGGCACCCGTAGCAGGGTCCGCAGGTAGGCACCACACGACGATGATCACAATGTCAGCTCTGGGGTTTGTACCTAGCACCCCTCCCCTTCTTTTAGTGGAGACCTCAGTAGTCTCTGGGGTGTCCTCTCAACCAGGCTGGGCCACTCAGAGGACCTTACACCCCTCCCGCCCCAACGATGTGGTCCTTGACCTGAGCCAGGCCCATCAAGGCTCTACCCTGGGGGTTTCCAGAGTGGAACTGCTCTCTGATCATCAGGCTTTTGAGGGTGCGACTGAACATATTGGGGAAATGCTGTGCTACATGCACCCCAGGCCCTACACTGCAGGGGGAAAGCATAAAGCAACACACAAAGCAAAGCAGAGCAACAGGAGTGTGAACAGGGCTGGAATCCTGCAGTGGGCACATCCATGCCCGTTCCTCAAAGATGTCCACACCCTAATCCCTGGAGCCTCTGACTATGTTAGGTTACAGGGCAAAAGGGCCTTTGCCCATGTAATTAAGGTCATAAACCTTAAAATTGGGAGATTATTCTGAATTATCCGAGTGGGTGCAATCTAATCACATGAGCCCTTAAAAGCAAGGAACTTTCTCTGGCTGGAAGCAGAAGAGATGCAGCAAAAGGGAAAGTCAGAGCAATTCTGGGCATGTGAAGGCTTTGGCTGCCTGTACTGGTTCTGAAATGTAGGGACTACGTGCTGTCCAGAGAGACCAGAGAGAGGCCTCGAGGGGCCAAGGGCAGCCCCCAGCTGATGCCAGCAAGGAAATGGGAAGCTCAGTCCTACAACCTCAAGGAGCTGGATTCTGCCAGCACCCACATGAGCCTGGAAGCCACGTCTCCCTGAGACTCCTAGTAGGGGCCCAGCTGGCTGACGCCTTATAAAATCCTGAGCAGAGAACTAGCCAAGCCAACCTAGACTTCTGACCTACAGAAATTGTGAGGCGATAACGTGGGGTGTTTTAAGCTACTATGTTTGTGGCAATTTGTTCTAGCAGCCCTAGGAAGCTAATATAGGCCCCAAGAACTGGTGCCACCCTGCCTCCCCTGGTTTGGTTCCAGGAGCCAATAATTTTTCATTTGTGGTTTTTGTCAACAACTAAAGATTCCAGACTGATGCTGTTATTGTGATGTGTCTCCTTTTCTGTCTCCCACAAACAGCCTATCCTCACAGCCGGGGAGGAGACAGGGGCACCCCGCACTGGGGGCAGCTCTTTGTCCCAGCCACCACCACACAGGCCTGGCACAGCAAAGGCCATGGGAGGGATAAGCTCTCTTGGAACCTTTGCAGGTTTGAGGTGGTTCTTCCAGAAGGCCCAGATCTGCCCCTTCCTCACCAAGACGGACCCCTCCCTCCGCCCCAGCAAGTCTGAGGTCACTGGGGGGGAGAGCCAGTGCCTGGGAGCCGGGGAGAAGGGACTGGTCTGATAACACGCTGTGGTGGCTTGGTCGAAGCTGCAAAGGTCGGCAGGGTCAACAGACAGAAAGTCACGATTCGGGCGGAGGCAGATTCGGCTGCCAAGATTGGCAGCACAACAGGACGGAAAAGGCCGAGGCTTCACTCCGCAGAGATCCGCAGATGGAAAAACAGGAGGCCCCCGCGGAGAAGTGCGGCAGGCAGCTCACAAACAGGTGAGGGAAATAAAGAGGAGGCAGAAAGAAGGAAGAAGCAGGGGCGGGTCAGGGAAGGGGAGGGAAAGAAGGGAGAGAAATAGGGCTGCGCCACAGCAGGACAGCACAGCACCGCCCAGGCCTGCCCCCCGCTCCTGCCTGCCCCCTCGCTTCCCGGGGACGTCTCAAGGCACCACCAGCGTTTCTTCAGCACCCGGGAGCCACGTTCCCCCAACCTCTCGTCTTCAGGGCCTTTGCTGTGCCCCTCAAGAGCACTGATTGAGCAATGAGGGCATACGGGCCTCATGCCAGGCACGAGAATGGAAATGAACATTTCTGAGACACCACACCAAAAGCATGGTTCATAAATGAGAAAAATTGATAAACTGGACTTCATCAAAATTAAGAACTTCTGCTCTTTGAAAGACATTCAGAAAAGAATGAAAAGACAAGCCATAGACTGGGAGAAACTATTTACAAAGCTCGTGTCTGATAAAGGAC
This sequence comes from Daubentonia madagascariensis, assembly GCA_023783475.1. NCBI lineage: Eukaryota > Metazoa > Chordata > Mammalia > Primates > Daubentoniidae > Daubentonia > Daubentonia madagascariensis. The sequence continues at coordinate 660,999 of JAKFHU010001078.1, read as the reverse complement.
TTGTATGAAAAATATATAAACAACTCTCACATGTGATAATAAGAAAACAAACAACCCTATGAAAAAAATGAGCAAAAGATTTGAATGGACATCTCACCACAGAAGATATCTCCATGGCAAATACTCACGTGAAAAGATGCCCTACGTCATTAGTCATTAGGGAAATGTGAATTAAAACCACAGTGAGAAACCACTGCACATCTATCAGAGGATCTGAACTAAAAAGACTGGCCATATCAAGTGTTGACAAGGACATGGAGCAACTGGAACTTCCACACGCCACTGGTGGAAATGTAAACTGGTACGACCACTGTGGAAACCGGTTGGACAGTTTCTCAATAAGTTAAACATATACTTACCACTTGATCCGGCCATTCTACTCCTAAGTATTTACCAAAGAGAAACAAAATATATGTCCACACAAAGATGTGTACGTCAATGTTCACAGCAGCTTTATTTGTAGTAGCTAAATATACCGATGGTGGCACATCTGTACCATGGAATACTACTGCTTATAAAAATGGCTAAGTTATTGGTACATGCCACAACAGGGATGAATCTTGAAATAATTATTCTGAACGAAAGAAGCCAGACAAAAAAGAGTACCTACTGCATGATTATATTATATGTATAAAATTCTAGAACATGCTAATCTATCATGACAGAAAGATGACAGAGCTGGGATGAGGCAGAAGGAAGAGATTAGCAGGCCAGAGGAAACTGCAGCGGTGCTGTTCTCTATGTCGGTTGTGGCGATGGTTTCATGGGTGTTTACATACATCAAAATTTATCACATTTTATGCCTTAAACACATAGAGTTGATTGCTGTCAATTCTACCTCAATAAAGCTGTTAAAAAGAACAGTAAGACGACTAGGACACATGTGCTGCCCTGGGAGAGTCTGTGGTTTGCGGAGAAGACGGCTAGGCCCAGCGGGGCTGTAGCCAAGAGTGACCCCAGAGTCTCCCCAGAGTGTGGGGAGCTCAAGTCAGGAGCCCCTGAGTTAAGACCTGAGCCCTGGTCCTCAAGGTGTGGCCAGGCAGCATCGACATCACCCAGGCTCCTTGTATATGCCAGCGCCCAGGCCCCCTTGGCCCTGCCCAGGTGCCAGGCCCAACAGGACATGTGGGAACAGCCCCAGGCCCTCCAGGCCCTCTGGGAGCTCCCCAGCAAGAACCCACACAGTGTGCCCATGCTGTGACAGGGACGTGAAAGACCTGGGAGAGCTGGAGGCAGGGAGTGGGCAGCAATGGCCTCCTGAGGAGCTGAGGTCCCAAAGTGGGGTTGGGTGGGTGGGGAAGAGCGGGAAGAGACCACGGCACACAGGGGGCTCAGTCTGGGGAGGTGGAGGCAGGGGTTGGAGCCAGAAGAAACTCAACCCTGCATCATCTGGGAGCTAAGCCCTCCCCGGTGGCCTGCACAGGTCTCAGCTTGGCCCCCAGCCCCGGGCCCGCCATTGCTTGGTTGCTGGGTTTCCTTCCCTCCCCTCAGGTGCTGAGTCGGGGCAGGGGCCTTGCTTTGCTGCCACCCCACCTCAGCACCTGGCCCCTGGCACAGAGCAGGGACTTAGAAACAGGGCTTCTCTGCTCAGAAAGGTGACAATGCAGACGCACAATACGGCACACACTTCAGTGGGCCCAGCCCCTGCCCCACTGGGAGACCTAGCTAAAACTCTTGGGGCAAACGTGCCAGGCTGCTCCGTCACCATGGGGCCATCCATCAGCCCCAGGGATAAGTGACCAGATGCTCCTTTCTGCTGCTGGGAGGTGAGAAATGCCAGGAGGCGAAAGGCACCAGGTGACCAGCAGTGAGAGGTGAGCAGGTGTGACAGAGGCTGGGGGTGGCTCTTGGCCACTCTGGCATCGCCAAGAGAAGTAAAAATGTTTATAGCCAGCGGGCACAGACAAAGCGACGCCACGTGCAGAGGAAGGCGTGGGGGTGCAGGCGGCTCCCACCCGTGGGGCCTCCCAGTGGTGCTGAGGGCCTCGGCTGCACAGTGGATGGAAGGAAGCTTCCAGGCCAGCCTTTGGGTCTGGGGAGGCCTGGGAAGGCGCCCTGGTGCGGATCTTGCCGCCCGCACAAGCCAAGCCTGCTCTGGGCGTGTGAAACGCCACACGCGGTCCTGCCTGAGCAAGGAGGCTTCCGACGGGACAGCGAGAGCTGAGCGTCCCTGTGGGCAGCAGGGCCCTTGGCACCGGAGGGCTGGGCCTGCCCCCTTCCGAGAAGACAGAGGGCCAGGGAGGCCCTGTTTCCAGGGGTCCCTGCACCCCACTTCTGAGCAGCCACGCCTCTCGCCACCCTGCCCTCCTGTCCCATGTGAAGCGGGGCGCGGAGGCGCGGGTGGAATCAGTCCTCCTTTAACGGTCATCTCCCCCGGCAGCTTCGTCTCTCAGACTGGGTCTCAGGCCCCTTGCAGTTTGGTTTTGCTCCTGAAATCATACTGGTTTAAGGCCAGGTTTAGACCCATGATGCCATCTTGCTTCCGAGAATTGTGGAGCCCGAGGCACCAGGACAGAAGGACCAGCGGAGGTGCAGACCCTCTTGTTGGTGGGTGGCGTCCCCATGCTGCTCCTCCTCTCTCCACGCTGCCGTCTGCCTGGAGCAGAGCTAGGAGGCCACCGGGAGCTCTGGGTACGAGAGGGGTGCTGGCGGGAAGAGGGCCATCGGTAGGCTGAGGGGCAGGAGTGTTAAAGGGCATTTTCAGAGCCAGAGGACCCAAGATTCTGGAGAGTGGGACAGGATCTGTCCTTAACGTGGGAGGGTGACAGCAGGTACGGGGGTGGCCACTGATTATGGATGTAGGAGGACCAACAGAGCAGAAAAGAAAAACCCGAAGCTGGGTTTGCTGCTGAGACAGTAGGAGCCCCATGAAACAGGAGGGAGCTCGGGCTTGTGGGGACAGGCTTCAGCTTTTGCTGTGTGTCCATTGCTCTGCAGGGCTGTGGGGGCTGATGCTCCATCTGCCTGGCTTAGGGATCTGCTTTGGTGTCTGACACCCACAGACCAGCTGGGGTGCAGCATGCTGCAGGGGCCTGGGCCAGAGACAGTGCTGGGAGGCCAGAGCCACCCCAGGTGGGCCACAAACCTCAGCCAAGGCGTTTCAGCACCTGCCTGTCCCCGCCTTTGGCCACTGTCATGGAGCCTCACATTCTAGCAGTAAATTTTTTCATTAGCCAAACCACCGTGCAGGAAAAACCAGTGGTATATTTCATCTCTGGGCCAGATTGAGTTTTGAGAAGTTTTATCTAACAAGTTCAATGACACTAAACTTTCAGGTGCAGTTTGTTTGGCCTGCTGCTGCCTGTGTCTTACGGTGACCTTACAACCCTTAGCAGGAAACTCGAGCTTTATGGAGCGGGTCTTGTTCCCCAGCAGAGCCAAGAGCCGACTCTGGACCTTGAGCCGGGCACTGCCACTCTCATTGTCTGTCCCACCTTTATTCCCTTGCTAGATTCCCCAACCACGTGCCACATTGTCACCATTTTTGTCCCTTCATAGTCTTGCATTTATACACAACACAGAGGGAACCCTCACCATTTTGAAATTAAAATGAAGGTGGGAACATTGTCATAATAATGAAGGATGGAGTGGTCTTGAACTTCGTCAAAGAAGTGTTTGCTGCTAGAACATCAGAGGACCCAGCTAAATGACGGTTTCCCTGTGAGGACCTGAGCCACTGGTGTCCACCCACACTTCCTGGGGGTAGGGTAGAGTGCATGTGTGCGTGGGGGGCAGTTGAATGATGAAAATTTTGAGAACCAGAGTTACAGACTCTGTGATTTAAGGTGGCTGTTGAAGAAAGCTGGGGAACGATGTAGCATGTGGACCTCGAGCGGCAACCCCGAGTCTAAATGACTGCGCTTAGTGTTTTACTTACAAACCTTTTGGTTGCTAGCAAGGGACACCCAACCTGAAGTATCATGTAAAAAAAGGGCAGGGATTTATTGGCTCAGATAAGCAGAACAGGGCAGGGTGTTCCTGGCAACAGTTGCAACCAGGCTCCACCTGGCAGTGCCCCTCTGCCTAGCACCCCAAGACGCACATCACACGACCCCCACGGGGGGGCTCAGCAGAGCACCACGATGCCTTAGAGCCCAACTTCGGGGTGGTGTGTAATGCCTCCCTCCACCCATCGTCTCAATGTCACCCCCTCTGCGGCCTCTGGAAGCGCCATGTTGGTCATGGCCGCCCTTGCCAGCTGCAGTCCTGTTCTCCTTGAAGTCTTTCTGTTGAGAACGGCCCCTCCTTCCATTCTTCCCCTTTCTCCCGTTGCCTGGGCCCCCTCTCACCTCTGCTGGGAGGAGGGTGTGGCCCTGCCTGGCTGTGCCTCCTTTGCTGTGATGGGGGCGCTCGTCGTGGGGTCTTCTAGTACCCCCAGCCTCCCTGCCCCTGGAGTATGAGTGTGGCACAGTCACACAGCGATTCAGAGAGCCAGGTCCCTCCCCTCACTATTTCCAGGGTCCCCAGCGGGAATTCTCACTAAAGCTCAGAACCTTTCTCTGCTCTTTTGCCTAGTTTTTGCATTTTTCCACCTGACCACCACTCCACGCCCTTTGTGGAGTCCTGGCCACTGCTGGGGCGGGGGGGTCTCCTGATGGCGCTAATTTCCTGCCCAGGGCCTGTGCCCCACTGTCTGCCCGAGCCCAACACTCCCCTACCCTCCACCCTACTCTGCTCGGGTCACTCGGGCCTTGTCTAAGGTGGTCTGTGCACAGAAACTGGCCCTCCTCCTGGACTCCCATGCTGGGCTGCCACACAGCCCCAGACGGCCGGGATCCCAATGCAGGCCCCAGCTGAGATCCCAGTGCCAGGCCATTAGTCGCTCCCCAGGCCCTGGGGCTCTCTAATCACACTGCTCCCCTCATGCAGGCCTTAAAGACTGGTGTTGGGCCTAGAACGGTGCTGGTGGCCCCTGACTTTATGTCCCAGCCTCGTTTACACCTACTCTTCTTGCCTTTGGGTCAGGTAAATCCAGGCTGTACCCCTGCCTTCCGCCAATAGATCAGGGTTCCCAGGGCTGCCCCTCTGGACCCGTAAGTTAAAGGGACCCTCTGCCTGGCTTCTCCCTTGGAGATGCTGCTGCCCAAGTTTAGGCCGAGTCTGGCGCAGCTCGGTCTGCTAGTCTGCTAATCTGAGGGGGGCACCACACACTTGTCTCCTTTCCAGCCTGGTCAGTGCTCCCCGCCCTAGGCTGTTTACGAACCAGACCACAAAGTCCTGGGATTCCAATTGTATATATCTAGTGAACTCTTCACTCCCAGGAAGTGGTGACTCATTGCTGACGACTGGTGATCAAGAGCAGCTCCACACCCATGAGCACTCAGGGCAAATGTTTCTGAGAGGCACGCAGGGACAGTGGAAGCACGAGCAGTGGCAGTGTGCCAAGCAGGAAGGGGTCCAAGGAACACCCAGGGCAACCAGATGAAACCCTCAGTTACCACACAACCTGTGGAGAAGCTCCTGGCTTGATCCTGGAAGATGAACTGATGCTAGTGCTTTGGGCCAGCACCAGAGAGCTGAGGACGTATAGAAAGAGATGTGGGCAGAGACAACCACCATCTCTCGCCTGCACACGTCACCCTTGGCTTTGCCATTCTAGGGGGCACACACTGCCCTGCTCCTTCCAGCTTTCTCTGGCACAGTCCCTGGTCCAGACGACATCCTGCCTCCAAGGCTGCACCATCTTCCATTGCTCCTGCCACAGTGGTGTGCTGGTAAATGTTTAACAACTGGCTCTCTGGGGGGAATAAAGGTATGGTTTGTAGTGTTTGCCAATTTCTGTGGTGTAAATACTCCCACCATGGCCAGCTTCAAGCTACCAAAATGATATCACTGAACACAGAGTTGGGAAGAGATGCATAGGGGCCTTCATTATATTGTATTTCCACCATACAGATACAATAGATGCAAATAACCTCCAGAACAGACACTAATGCAGCAAAATAATTAGAAAAGGATGAGTTTTGAGTATTTATTTCCATTGTTTTAATAGAATTTATTGAATTGTAAGTTTATGTAAGTTTTGGTAATGGTATGTTGAAAATCAGCTCAAAGAATTCCTGAAAATTTAGCCATCAGCTCTTTCGAGCTGGCCCAAGCTGGCTCTGGCACACCACTGCCACCTGCCAGGTGCCAGAGGGCCTGGAGGACTCCGTGCTCCCCAGCACCCCTCAAGGTCACAGCTGCCCAGCCTTTGCTCTGGCCTCCCTGCTCAGAGCTCGTGCCGTCAACTTGCACCTCCCTCTCCAGGATACCCCTCTGGCCTCAGTGCCCTCGGCATCCAGCCCACTGCCCGGCTGCAGCCTGACCTCTGGCAATGCTCTAAGGAAACTGCTCTCCGCAGCCTGACCATGGTGACCGCCCTCCATGCCCTGCTTTCCTCCTTGGGTTCCAGAGCCTGCATCCTGGGTCCTCCTTCTCCCTGGAAACTGTCCTGCACCAGCCCCAACCTCCCTTCTTTCCCACGCCCCCGGCTCTGTCCTGGGTTTCTGATTTCTCTAGTCCACGCCTCTGAGATCCTTCCTCCCCCAGGCTTCACTTGACACCTCAAGGAGATGACTCTGGATGGGTCTCTCTAAGCCTGATTGTTTCCTAATTCTGCAACCCCCTGCTGGAAATCTGCCCGCTGCTTCAATCTGGGGCTGGTGCTCTGGCCTGGGCTGTGGCCATCTGAAAAGGCCAGGAATTCTCCTAGAAGATGATGGCGACTTGAGGGCCAACGGGCCCGTGTCTCCACATCCCAACGCACAGCAGCCCCAAAGGATATAGCTGTTTAATTGAATTTACATGGGGAGGATACACCACAGTGGAAAAAGATTTAGCTCTGAAAAGGAAGTTCTGAGCACCTTCCATGTGGTAGATTGTTGCAGTACCACCCCTTGTTCCTTCAGCTTCCCTGCGTCCACGTGGCTCCACACAGATCCAGCCTTGGCCCTGTGATCTGCTTTGCCCAATGGGAAAACAGAAAATATGATGCGAGTTGAGACTCAAATCACACCCGGGCTTCACCTCTCTCACTGCCATGGGCACCCGGAGGCCACCTGTGAACAAGCTCAGCTGGCTTGCTGGAGGATGGGCCTCACTACAGGAGAACCGGGACTTAGCCAACAGCCACTGCCAGACCCGAGGGAGGCCTGTGCCTGCCCTCTGACCACAGATGCACAACTGAGTCCAGCCAAGCCCAGCAGAAGGACCACCCATCTGTGCCCAGCCCCCTCTGCGGATCCACATAATTGTAAAGCTCATAAATAAATTGCTGTTTTAAGCCACTAAGTTTCAGAGGTAGTCTGTCACATGCAAAAGCTAAGCGAATCACTCGTCCACACAACTCACCACATAGTGTCTGGGGAGATGAGGAATGGTCAGGCCCACAGGCTACCCAGCCACAAGGCTGTGCAGTCAGGGACACAGGAAGGGCCAGGAGGGTCCCCCCAGATCCTGGGCCAGGATTAGGGTGAGGGGGTGAGGCATTCACTTTGCACACAAAATTTAAGGGGGTATCCTAAAACTTAGTAATCAAGATAAATAGTGTAATATTTTAATGCATATTTAAAAAAATCAAATTGGCAAACTATAGCCCATGTGCCAGCTGCCAATTTTTGTAATAAAGTTTTATTGGAATCCTTGCTGGGATTAGGGTTAGGTAAGCCAGGTAGAGTCATCCAAGTACAGGGTCAGACTTGTTTTTATTAAAAAGTTTGATATTTTGCTTATCATGGATTTTTTTTGCATTAACCTTATTTGTTCATTTGTTTTTTTTATTTAGCTCTTTTGATTTGGGCCAAATCCTTCCCATCCTGCTGACTGGCCCCTGATATCTGACTGGATTGCAAACCTCTACCTGCCTCTTACATTCCCTGCCACGGGTCCCAATTTAACCTTGCCAGGCAGTTACACCTTGCTGAGAATGATGCCAATGAACTCACAGGCCACGCATAAGAAATCAGGGCTGTGAGGTCACTGGAGAGCTGGGCCCAGCGTCCAGGGGCAGAGGTGACCGGTCCACCTGAAGGCTCAACGTTCTCCACAAGTTCCAAAGACTCTGTTCTGTGGCGTCCCTTCATAGTTTTCATGGGCACTTTTTAGGAGCTATCTGATTAGATGTCCACATGACTTTTAAAAATGTTTTGGTTTATTTGTGTATTTGATTTTTTTCCCCTTAGATTGTGTTCAGATCTAACCTCAGTTAAGTCACTGAAGCCAGCGATGGCTGGAATATTTATGAATAAGTTGTTGGTGTTTTACAAAGTATATTTCTAGCCTTGAGCCTTGGAATGTGGAGGCATGTGACTGGGAGTGGACTCTCCCAGGGGTGTGGTGCAGAGGCCTGGGTGGTATTTATAGTACTTTCCCGAAGAACTACCCAGGCCTCACCTGGTAATCTCAGTGTATTCTGACCCTAAATTGGACACTCCTCCCTTCTCTAAAAGACTGTCTTTTCTTCTCCCAAAATGAACAGACATTTACAAATCAGACTTCAGCTCTTTGGTAGGCTTGAGGGAGAAAGAGCAATTGCCTTCATACCAGGGAGACACTGGGCTGAAACTGATGACTCTCCCACCCCCACCGGATCTCTGCGGCTCCCATGCCAAGGCGGGGGAAAGGCTGTGCCAGCCAGCGGCCTCTGAGGAATCTGCAGGGGAGTGGATTTATTGGGGGGAATAGGAGAGATTTTTCTATTATGCTCCTTTGCTGTTCATTTCCAACCACGCTGCACCCTTTCAAAGTTTCGCCACAGAGTGATTCCATTTCAGGGACCCTCTACTTTTCCTCGCTGGCCTCATTGACAGCACCGGCGATGAGCATTTGTGTTTTCTCTTTATGCCTCCTCAGGTCAAGTCAGGAATTCGGGCTGTGCTGGAGCTTGACAGTTCAATATGCAGCCTTCTTCACTGAGAACAGAGAGGGGCTCACACATTCCCAGAGAATCGAGGTGTGGCTGTTGATCTGGCCACACAACAGAGTTCTAATGTGCCCAGCCTGCAGCCACTGCCAAGAACTCAGGAGAGTAACCGGGGTCTGGGCCCTTGACAGTCATCTCATGGGTGACCTGGCCTCTCCCTGCTCTCCTGAGGAGTCAGAAAGCTGCTGAAAAACACGGTGCTTATCCTTTATCCATGACCCGTGGGACCACATGGGTGTCCCCACTGCAGGGCCTGGCCGGGGCAGGGTGAGCGCCCGGGGGACAGCATGCCATTGTAATTTTTCATCTCCCTTCACACACTCACACACGACCATCCAAATGCGGATTAGTTTTATTTGATTTTATGGCTTGGGTACCATTCAGGACACCTGTGCCATGCCGGCCCTCAAGGCAAACATCCTTCCCCTGTCCTGAGACATGGCCCTGATGACACCTGCAGGCTCTGCTTGTTTTACCAGGAGAGCTGTTTGCATTTACGGTCCTAATGGAGGAAGGGAAGCAGAGGGCGTTCCCTGGCCAAACTGGTCAACTTCTAAGGCCTTTAAAACACGTGTGCAGAAGCACACGGCTGCTTTGAAGAGACTGGAACACACCATATTCTTTATCAGATTTTAAAAGAGGAAGAAAATACAAAATCTGCTGCTGAGGCACATGGCTTGAGAATGAGCTTCCCTTATTCTAAATCCCTTCTGTTTCCAAGCAGTTGGTCTGAGCGAGGAGAGAGCTGGTGTCCGCCAAGGCCACCCTGGCCAGCAGTCTCGGGAAAGGGCCCGCTGTTGGGCTGAGCCCTCACGGCTCCGGTTCCTCCTCACCTGCCCCGGAGACGGAACTGGCCTGCTGGTCTGGCCTTGTACCTCGTCTGCCCGGCTGAGGCCTGGGAGGCCCGGGGCTGCCGAATCCAGAGCCTACTGTTCCTGGGGCCAGGAGGTCTCTCCTCTGGGTGTGAAGGGTGAGCAGGGAAGTCCCTCTTGCCAGGAGGACAGTAGCAGGCTCTCCCCAGCCGTCCTTGAGAGGCTCTGCCCTGAGGAGGAAGTGACCCAGATGGGGGGGCAGCTGCAATGGCCTCTCCTCAGCTCCCCCCCTGCCCAGGGGCTCGTAGACAACTGTCTCTTCACACCCATCACCTGCGGCTGCCCCCAGGCTCAGAATGGAAGCTGGCTGGTCCTCAGGCACTCACGGTGACACCTGGGGGAAGGCGCCATCCTCACTTCCCGTAAGACTGGCTGCCTGGACAGAACAGCCAGAGTGAGATGCCAGTGCCAAGCGGTCCCTGCACAGAACCCCTCTGTCCCGTCCCACAGAATCCCTTCTTTCACTGGCTCATGCACAAACAGAATGAAGAGAACCTTCCCTCCCACAGGTCACCTGCTTTGTGGCCAGGACACGACTTGTTTGGCCACACTCTTTCCTCACAGGAAGCAGGCTGCTCGGTGTGGGTCGCCCGGTGACACAGGACACATAACATCCACCACACCAGCTTGGGCCATGTCATGCTGCTGGCTACTGGGCTCCCCTGGCCCGGTGCGCCTGGAAACCGGCAGGCTCGGGAGGCCTGTCTGCCTCTCCTGCCCGCCCTGTGCTCGCGGGCACTTCCTCTGGGCCTGACCTGTGCTGCTGCTGGCAGGCGACATGGGCTGGGGTTTCGTGGTGTGTTTCCCAGCGGGAAGGGGGAGGGCCGGTACCCCCACTTCCAGCCCAGGGGGCCCCAGATGACCAGAGTGCCAGGGTCAGGAAGGTTGGGGGGGAGTCACAGAAATGCACATATCCTGAGGGTGACTGATTTTGCTGCCTGTTGTCCTTTTGTTCTGTCCTTTTGTTTCCCCTCATTTTCAGTAAAGCCCTTTAGAAAGGTCCAGCCCAGCTCAGACGGTAGGGAGGGGTGTCAATTGGCCAAGGCTGGAAGGGCACAGAGAAAGACAGAGAAGTGGTCCTTACAGTGAGCAAAAGGGTGAGAGGGAAGCCCAAGGGGCCGAGTGGGGACCCTTGAGCCCGCCTCACACTCAGGCCCTTCTGGCAGCCCCTTATCTAGCCTGCGAGCAGCCTCCTGCTTCTGTTTGACTCAGAGGACACTGGACCAGTGGCTGGGCCAGCAGGGCCCGGCAGGGACATAGCTGGTGGGAGACTGGGTGGCTGCCTCCCACCAGAAGGCAGGTCGGAGCTGCAGGACTGATCTGGTGCGGCAGGGACACGTCAGGGCTGACTCTGCACACCCCACAGAGGGGGGACTGATCTGGCAGTGACGCTGCCTGGAGCCAATGGCAATTTCATGAGGGGAAGATTAATGAACTGGTCCCCAGGGCAAAGGAAGCCACGGGCTAGGGCCTGGTCGTGTGAAGGGAGGCAGGCCTTCCCATCCACTGGTGGGCATGCACGGAAGGGGCACGGGCCCAAATGTGACAACAAAATGCCCTGCCCTCTGGGTTGGCCAGTGGCCCGGCTCCCACGCCAGCCAGGACCCAGGTTGACTTACTCTGCAGACCCCTCGTGGAGGACGCCATGGAGCTGGGGCGGCTGGCCTGCTGGGGGCCACAGGAGGAGAACCGAGGGGTCAGAGCTGATGCCTTTGCCTTGGGGGGGTTCCGGTCCTGGATCTCTGGAGTCCGGGGCGCCCGGGGCTTGCAGGTGAAGGCCGATGTAAGTTCCCTAGAACAGAATGTGCAATCTAGAGTTGCAGCTACTAAACAGTTAGAAATCACGGGAGGAGGAAGAAACGACTCCCCTGAGTGCTAGGAGGCACTGTCCTAGGCACAGGTGGGGTGGGGCAACGTTGGGCACCAACGGGAGAAAACTCCTGCCCCCATGGAGCCCTCAGCCCTGCTTCACTTCTCTCCGGCAAGTTCCCTGGCACTTCGGGAGCCTCAGCTTCCCCATGTGTGCAATGTCTACAGAACAGCTGTGACGATTCAGTGTGGGTGCACGCTGGGCCCAATTGTAAGCACCACAAATGGGGGTTATGGTCTGGGGGAGTGGGACTTGGGAGAAAACTGTGGAATTTTTTTGTTTGATTTATTTCTATATTCCCTTTTTTTTTTTTAACATTGAGAATATATCACTTTAATAATTAGACAAATGATACTTAAAATATCTGAAAAGTCTCCAAATTCAAATTAGGAAAAGACCAGCATAAAAACTGCTCACACTTTAGGGGGTCTTCAAACCAGGTTCAAAACGATAGGGGGATTTCGCCCTATTAAATAAAATTTTTTTAAAAAATTGCAACATTAAATAAAGTTTATTTTTACATCACTCATAATACTATCCCTCCAATATTTTCCATGTTATACCTTTTACATACATGCGTGTTTTTGCTCAGCTGCAGTTATAGTTACGTGCTATTCTGTATCGCTGTATTTTATGAGCATTATTCCAGTATCTCTCCACAGGTCTGTGTAGCCTCTGTCATTATGATTTATAATAGTTGTGTGCTGTTTCTTCTGATTGATATACTCTAATTTATGAAGTTTATGTTCTGCTTTTCTTTCACTCACTGGTAAAGCTCATGTGTGCTGCGTGTGCTAGGCACTTGGGATCGAAGATCAAGGCAAGATTCTGGCTCTTAGGAAGTTCACAGATAGCGGTTAACTGATCAGGGAACGAGGCTGTAAAATAGTTAGACAAATGCGTTGCTGATGCTTTTCTTACACATATAAAGGAGCTTTTTATGTGATCTAGTGAGGGGGTTTTCTCCCTTTTTAAAACTGATAAGTAATTGTACATATTTATGGGGTACAGTGTGATATTTTGATATATGTATACAATGTGTAATGACCAAATGAGATGGTTTTCTTTTAATATTATTTGGTTCAAATATTTTTATATTTTGCTATTCTAATTTTGATATTTTGTCATTGTTGTAACAGTTAACATATTTTAAGTTGTGGTAAAATAGACATACTATATGCCATCTTAATCATTTTAACGTGTAGCCCTACCGTATTTTAAGAAGGAACAACAGAGAAACTAGTAAAACCGTTCCTGTGGACAACGGCTGCTACGACTGGCAGTGGGTGTAAGGGCAGGGGTTAGTGCTGGGTTAGCTGGGCATGTCCCCATCACACGGTCCCAGGAGGCAGCCCTCACAGGCATGCAGGGGCTGTGCAGGTCCAGGAGGGACAGCTGGCTTCACACATGGTGCCTTCAAGCCAATAGGCAGCAAGGTCAAGGTTAGCGTCAGGAGTCAGCTGGGGTGAGTCGGCGAGAAACAAAAGGAGACAAGGTTTGGGCAGTAGGCTCAGGAATCCACCGTCTCCCAGCCCAAGGATAACCAGAAAGGGGCACCAATCTTTTGGAGGGCAATTTGGCAGTGTATATCGAAGCCCTTATGTGATGGTTATTATTATTTTTTTTCTTATTTTTCATCAGAAGGCAGTCCCTGGGGAGTGATGGTTATTTTTATGTGTCTCCTTTTCTGGGCCATAGTGCCCAGATATTTGGTCAAACATTATCCCAGATGTTTCTGTGAAGTTGTTTTCTCGATGAGATTATCCTTTAAATCTATGGACTTTGAACAAAGCAGATAACCCTCCACAATGTGGGTGGGCCTCATCCAATCAGGTGAAGGTCTGAACAGGAAAAGACTGGCCTTCCTGGAGCAAGAAGGAATTCTGCCAGCAGAAGGCCTGTGAACTTGAACTACAAATCCTTCCTGAATCTCCAGCCTGCTGGCCTACCCCATCAGATTTTGGACTCACTAAGCCTCTACGATCACATGTCAATTCCTTAAAATAAATCTCTCTATATATACATATGCACATCTTGCTGGTTCTAAGTAAGAGTACCTTACTAATACACTTTAAAAGCTGGCCTCCCTTTTCCCCTCCTAGGACATGGCCTTTGTTGGGTCAGGGTAATGACTTTGCTGGGAATAAGCATCCTCAGATGCGTCCCCGCTGGCATTGGAGAAGGTGGCCCTCGGCAGAGCACCAGGGAGCTGCCCCTTGGCCTGGCAGAGCCCACCCTTGTGAGTCCCTCCAAACCACCTTGGGGGCTGCTGCAGGAGGTGGTTGCGTCGACTGAGGAGGTGGGGCCACTGCCACCAGACTCTGCAGGGGCTATGGGAAGGACACCGTGGGAGGGAGGGGCGCATGGCTGTTGGGAAGGGTCAACTGAGCCCCAGGTGGCCTCGGGCTCTTCCATCCCCCAGCATGGTGAGCTCAGCCAGGAGCCAGAGCCAGGAAATGGCGCTGGTTTGGCAGGAGATGAGGCCAGACTAGGGCAGAGCAGAGAAAGCACGTGGGAAGGAAGTCCAGGACGGTAGTCACCTATGACCTGGGGAAAGTCATTTGGTGCAGAAACACATGGCACTGGGTACTGGAAAAAAGGGAACTTTGATATATGCGTAAACTGGGAGGCGCCCTGCAAGATAGGCGATTATTTATTAGCACAGCCTGGCCCCTTATATGATCTCAGCTCATCAATAGGGACATTGTGTTGGACGGGAAGAGCAATAAAAGCCTCCGGAGAGATTTAACCTCTGTTGGTGTCGGAATGCTGCTGAGTCATGATCCGTCGCTCAGCATCTCCCCGGCAGCGGCTCCTGTGTCCCTTCAGTGTGCACTGAGGACCAGACAAAAGCACTCAGGGGTCCCCTAAGTGGACTCTGCTCATGAGGTTCATGACCGGCCCTCGGTCATTGCTGCAGATGTTTCACCTGGGTCACAACAAACCCCGGAAAGGGGCAGAGGTGAGGGACCGGGGGCAGAAGAGGATACACCAGACGAAGGCGAATATAAAACAGTTACGCAAACCGTTCACATGTGTGTGCACTAGACACTCACAGCTGTCCTGGCCTCATTTCCCTGGCCTCGTTGTTTTTACTTTGCTGTGTTTTTAGCTGGATGCACTGTATGTGTCATTGTGAGCGGCTATGTATCCTTAGGGGACAAATGTGAGGCGAGAAAGCACGTATGTAGACATATGTAAAATCTTTCTTCTTATTTTCACTGAGCCACAATACCTGCAAAAGAATCATTTCCTGTCTGTGGCAGGGCAGGATCTTTGACGCCATTGGCCTCTGATCCTGCCCTGGGACTGGATGCGAGGGGAACCCACTCCCTGGCCTGTGCTCGGGCCACCTGGAGGCAGCTTCCAGGCGAATGCCCTCCCCACAGGCTGGGGCTGCTCTCTGGGGGTCACAGGGCCACGCTGAGCTGGACCGACAGGCCACAGGGAAGGCCAAGTGACTGTCAGGGCAGCACTGCCATCACCAGCACATTCCAAGGTGCAAGTCAGCCCTTGCCATCTGGACTGACCTATTTCATGGGAGCATCTTTGAGGGATAAATGTGCTTTTTCCCTGAAAAATACATTTTTAAAGCCTGGTCAGCAGTGTCTTTTCCCAGTTACTCAACGCTAAGGATTCTAAGAAGATGACAAAAAAAAAAAAAGGAAAACTTTGCCATGAGGGAGGGTAGGGAGGCGGTGGGGCTGTGGCATCTGGACTTTGATGCCCCAGCTTCCGGGAAAGCAATTTTACAGCAAGACCAGTTGCTGGAAGTCACCGGAGGGGAGCTCGAGCAGCCATGACACGAACAGCACCTGAAGGCGGGGGCTGAGCGGCCAGAGCCGTCATTCGTCCCCCCCGTTTACCAGACCCAGGCCCCAGGTCCACCCACCCACCCGACTCTTCTTGGGTAGGGGAGCTACTGCTGTCCTCACCTGAAAGACCAAGACGGCAGAGCTGGGGGAGGCTGAGGGGACAGACGTGCCCCCCCAAAGCCATGCAACAGTGTTCTTTCTCACTTTCTCCTACTTACTCATCAACAAGTACTCCGACAGCCTGCTCTGGGCCAGGTGTAGGGACACAGGGCCAGACACCCTGCACGTGGAGCCTATCTCTGAGGACAGGGCAGGCAGCCGTGACTGTGTGACAGCTCAGTGGGATCTGGGCCCCAGGGGAGGGAACTATGGCTGCTATGAGCCTGGCAAGGGAGTGTGACCTGCACCTTGGGGGCAGGCGGGAGGAAGGGATGCCCAGCTGAGATCTCAAGGGGGGCTGAAGCCAGCCCCGCAGAGGAGGTTAGGAAGGCAAAGAACATTCCAGGCGGGGGTCAGGTAGCCAGCGGGGCAGGAGGGAGAGATGGAACAACGCACACTTCTCCCTCTGTCCATCCTCCTCTTCCTCACGCAGAACTCTCACACTTAAAATAAGAGTTGATCAGACTTTGTTCTCTTAAAAATAAATAAATAAATAAATAGAAAATAATAAAATAAAATAAGAGTTGAATTCAGTGGCTGACACTAAGGTGAGAACACTCTTGGGTTTCACCCCAAGGGGGCATTTGTGCCCATCAGAAGCTTGGTGTAATAAGGGGGACATTTCCAAGAAGCGAGGGGTCCCTGTGGGGTCCCCTGCCTACTATGAAGACAGTCATTTCTGGGGAGACAGGGCTGTCCCCAGCGGCAAGCCTCAGGAAGGAACTCAGCATTTATAGGAAGAAAACGAACGCAGCACCGGAAGGGCAGGTGTGGCCTGGCTGACCCGCAGGAGAGGATCCAGGCAGCCCGGGAGCTCCGGCTCGCCCCTCGGAGGTCTCGTCTTTGAGCCCCGTATCAGGAGGGTACTGAGAGCTACAGGACCCCTGACCTGGCAGACAAGCTCCCCTTCAGCCACCGACAGAGGGTACGAGGCCCAGGTAGGGGAGGTGGGGAGGTGGGTCACCGGGTCCCCCGGCCAGTCAGCAGTCGGGCTGGAGGCACCCAGATGCTCGGACCCCTAGGCTGCCCTCCCCGGCCTGGTTCATTCTGCCCCCTTCTACCCCCTGCTCCTTGGGGACAACTGGGACGCCCGCCCCTTCCTAGCCCAGGTCCTCAAGTCCTTACCGGAGTTCTGACTCCCCCACCCCAAGGAAGATGCCGGACTCTGTGGGCCGCTAGGAGGGGTGGGGTTCAGCACCCTCTTGGTCCCCTCTTGCATTCTCTTCCCTGTCTCCTTCCCTGACCTCTCCACTGTGGGTGCCGGCTCTGCTGGGTCTTCCTGTCTATTCCCCTGTGGCTTCTAGAACTGACCTAAACGTGGCTCTAGCCCCAGGTTTTAGTGCAGGAGGTCGGCTTCTCCACCCTGAGAGTACTCTGCTCCCAGGGCGCTGTGTGGCCAGGAGGAAGTGGGGAGGGGCGGCTGGTGTGCCCGGAGACCAGGCACAGGCTGGGTCTGAGACCCGCGCCAGGCCCCTCTCCCTGAGCAGGTGTCCTCCGATTTAAAAGAAGGGGCTGGTGAGACTGGAGGGTCCTTTCCAGATTCCGAAGAACCCCTAGTAACCCATCAGGGCCAGTCTGTGCTCATGTGGTGGAGAGGAAGAGGGAACACTTTTTTTCCTGCTTGGGGGCCCAGTTTCTCTTTTAGGAAGCTGACCTCTGAGCCCAAACATTTACTAACCTCCTTCTCCATCTTTGTGCCCTGCAGCACAACTCCTCCAAAGGCAAATAGCTAAAACAGGACACTGCCCCCAAGTCATCCTATCACACCTCCCTAGGACGTGTTCACCTGGCTCTTTTTTTTTTTTTTGAGATAGGGTCTTGCTCTGTTGCCAGGGCTAGAGTGCAGTGGCATCATCATAGCTCACTGCAACCTCAAACTCCCAGGCTTAAGTGATCCTCTTGCCTTGTCCTCCCAAGTGGCTGGGACTACAGACGTGTGCCACCAAGCCTGGCTAATTTTTCCACTTGTTCATAGAGGTGGGGTCTTGCTCAGGCTGGTCTCGAACTCCTGGCCTCAAGTGATCCTCCCGCCTCAGCCTCCCAGAGTGCTAGGAATACAGGCATAAGCCACCAAGCCCGGCCTCTGGCCATTCTTAAAACTAGTCCCTTGGGAATGTTTATGAGTGTCCTCTGCTTCCAGTCTGAGCACTGATGGCTCTTGGGCAGCAGGTCCCCTCCCCTTGGGTTACCAGGTATGGTGGCTACAGATATGGGCATCTCCACACTGCGTTTCAGGCTCCAGTGAAGTGCTCCTCGGCTTCCGTGGTCAGAGCCTGGGTGGGCCTCAGAGGAGCCTTCCCAGGTCTCCTGGGTGCTCTGCATCTGGCCGTGGGGGACCCACCCTCAGATCCCGCTGGCGGAGTAGGAGACGAGGCCTTGCAACATTCCCACCCCTACCTGGTGGCCTCTCCACTGCCTGGGTCCTGGGGCACCTCCCTTGGCTGGCTGGGGGCCCCTGTGGGGGGCAGGCGAGGCTCTTCCTGACGGCCCGCTGGCAACCACTCTCCTGGCTTGGCGTCCATGGCTGCTGGGGAGGAGGAGGAGAGAGAGTTCAGCCCACATCCGCTCTGGAGCCTCTCTAAGGATGCTCTTTCCTGGGCTGGGCCGCAAAGCCAAGAAAAGCACCCATCCCAGGCCAGTCCCTGCCGGCTCCATGGCGCCTGTGGCTCAGGGGACTTGTTTGCTCGCCGGGTAGGGGGCATAGCGCAGGGAGGTGCAGACCACCCTCCACCCCGTGTTCAGCCTCCCTGGCCCCTCTCAGCCTCTGGAAGCCCACAGAACATGGAATCGTCTCCCTGGGCTGCCGCTTGGCTCCTCCACACCAGCATGGAGACACATTTATCTGAAACTCGAAAGTAACTGGGTGTCCGGTAGTTTAATTTGCTAAATCAACCACCCCAGAGGTGGGGCTCTCCTCACTGAGTTGCCCAAGGCTCCTTCAGGCTGACCCCCTCAGTGCACCCACGGGGGCCGGGAGGTGCCCTCACTCCCCACGAGCAGCGCTCTGGCTGAGGCCCACGCCGGGGACCGGGCCGACACAGGGGAGCAGGCGGAGAGGGCCCAGGCAACAGCCGAGGAACGTGGGACGGGCCTGTTTCTGTGCTCCGTGCTGCGGCCCACCCTCCTCTTCTCGTTCTGCAGCCAAAGGGGCCCACGTCCCTGTGGGAGCACGAGACAGAGTCTGGATTCGCTACTCCCTCAGTGCAAGCTCCTCTCAGCTCTTTGGTTTTGGAAATATCTCTGCTACCTTTGCCATGTGACCTCTGTTTTGTCTTAAATATAAAGGAATCCTCCCTGCAGGTTTCCCTAAACCCATACAAGAAGCTTTGATAATTCTCTTTTTGACCCAAACAACAATCTATTTCTGACATGGAACCCAATGGGTGGCAGGACGGTCTCTACCTGGAACTGGGTCTTGAGCTAGAATTTCAGGACAACTGGCCTGTACTTATCTGTGCTCTCTGCTCAGTGGGCCTATACTAAGGCCCAGGAGACGAAACGTAGGTGTCTAAAGTAATACTTGAGAGGAACCACACACAAGTGCTGGGACATGCACAGGGAACCCATCACAACTCAGGGTGTTACGAAGCTGGCGCCCGGGGCAGGCAAGTCCTCCAGGACCAGGAACTTCCCAGGGCAGGTGAGGGTGGGGACAGGGTGGCCAGGAGAGAGAAGGAACTTGCCCTGTGAGGTCCTCTTGGCTCAATCGCCCCCTTCCCCTGTCCCCCTTCCCCACCACAGGCAGACTTTCAGAGGCCCCACCAAAGAGGAGCCAGAGCTGGGAGGAGCTGCGGGCGCCCCGGGGTCTTCCCGGGGCTTATCCGAGTCCATTCACTCCCGGATCTAGAAAATCACAAGGCATGCGATTTTGATCTTCAAGATAGTCTTGGTTGATGGGGAAATGAGAATAGCTTTCCTCAGGCCAAAGTCTTGCCAAATTCTAAGCCGTATTCTTGGCCTTTTCCCTTGGGAACTATTTCCTCTTGGCTCTATGGGGCTGAGTCCTCTGCGTAAAAAGAATGTACCCTCTGGCCCTGCACCCCTGATCAAGCAGTTTGAGGGTCCCACAGGCTCCTTGACGCGAGCTCCCCTGCAGCGCGGACCGGATGCGTGGTGCCAAGGGTCCTACAGAAGGAGCTCCATGTGCAGGCGGTGGTTGCCATGGGGTCTCTGGGTGGGGCAGCAAGGAGGCCTGTGGGGAGCAGCTGCATGGGGCCCGAACCGGCTGGGCAGGGTGAGCGGAGGGGAGGAGGTCAGTCCAGGTTCTCGAGTGGGGAAGGAACGAAACAGAAGGTTGTGCGGCTCACGGTGCTGCCATGCCAGCCTTGCCCTCTCTCTCCCTCTGCTTAGCCCAGATGTGGCACCTCGTGGAGGCCTGTTTGCCATCCGTCCCTCAGACAGAGGCGGTGAGAGCAGGGAGGGGGCCAGGGAGGCCAGCTCGGGAGACAGCGGCCAGCCATGGTCACAGGTGGCTGTGGGCCGGCCCATCTGAGGGGTAGAAGGAAGAACAGAATCTGCACCAGGCATGGGGCGAAGGCTGACTGAACCCGGAGACTTGGTTTCTTCAAAGGGAGAACTTTTGTCACGTAAAAGGATTTTCAAGGACTAAGAGTGCTGGCCTGAGGCTCAGAGCAACCTGGCAGGTGGGGGAGGACAGGGCCCAGGGTTAGTGTCCTGGCTCCCAGACGGGCTGAGCCAAGTGGAGCAGGAGCGAGGAAGGGTCACTTGGAATATGGTCTCAATGTTCAAGCTGGCTAACAGGGTGCACCCACGGCGAGATTTGGGAAGAGCGCTGCCCTAGCTCCAGCTCACCCATCCTGGTTATAGGGAGAGGCACTGCCAACAGTTTCTGACCACCAAGGCTGAGTCCCCAATGGGGCCCACCCAGTTCATGCAAGGAGCCAGAATTTGCCGGGCCCCGGACTTTGTCAGGGCTAAAGGCAATTGTTCTTGAAAGAACACTAACATCAATATTGCCAGCCAGAGCAGCTGCCACTACTTGGCCATTTCTATCCACGACAACCTCAATGCCTCCACCCTACAGGTAATGGCATGACAAAGCTTTCCCAAAGGTATGACCGTACTCACAACCAGTGCAAAGATAAAGAGCCACCCTGATGGCCATTTTGGTAAAGCAAAGATGGTACTGCTAAGTTACCCTGAATGCAATGCAGGGCCCTTTAGGAAGTCCAGGCCTGCAGAACTTGAGATCATTTCTAACTCAATGGCATTTGGTCAAAATGGCAAAAATTGTTAGATCACCCAAGACCTCCACCCTGGCAGTAGAAATCTCTGGATACATTACTGAGCTGCTCACCTTTCAGTGAAGGCCTATTAATATTTATAGCGCTAATAAAACACATGTAAAATAACTGATGATCAAAGTTGGCAAAACCTCTGAAACTGGTCACAATCAAGAGACCTTCCCCAGAGTCCCAAGTAACCCGACTTTCTTCTGGCTCTGTAACTGGGCTGCTGCTCTGAACCCAGGCTTGAAAGCGTATGAGTCCCATTGTGAGCAGATTATACGAGTTCTCAGATGTTTCTCATACTGGAATCCGACCCGCTCCTCTGTTGTTTTTCCTATTTGAATGGAAATTAGAGTCTTATCTGGCCTGCTCATAATCCTTTTAATTTCCTTTCAAAAATTAAAAAAAATACTTAGTACATTTCTGATTCAAAGTATATATATTTTTTCTGGCATCTAAAAAATACTTTTATTTCCCATCAGTCTCTGGTTAACTCGACTGGATGTTTCAAAATGCGTTTTGGATCTGAGTTGTTTGTGCCCCTAGTCGCACATTTCTGACCCGGTCCAGCCTTCTAACATGTGGCTGAGCTCACCACCAGAATGTGAGGGATGAAGACCTTGGTCATCGATCGACATCATCCCGAGATTCCTCCTCTGAAGTTTCACACTAAACCCGGCTTTCCCCAGTCAGAGATCTTGCCCCAGTAGCTCCCAGACATGGGCAGCAGGCAGCGCTCCGAGCAGGGGACGTGCAGGACAAGCCAGAGTCGGGCCTAACTATGGGAACAGGGGCCTGTGAACCTCTGTGACACCGGGCTGTGGCTGAGACCAGGGAGCTTCCCAGGAGCAGGCATGCATCTGCAACTCCTGCTGCTTCACAAAGATTCTAGACACCACCAGTCCCAGAGCCGACCGCCGGCTTGCTGCCAAGGTTCTTACATGAGGAGGAAAGGCGGGCCTCAGAAGCGCCGGGCTTGCCCTCTTTGGAGACTGCCCAGTGAGCACTGGGCAGGGCCTGTGGGCAGCCGTTTCTGGCATGTCGGGCCATCTGGGGAGAAGTGAGATGGTCTTCCAGCCTGGAGGAAAACATGAAAAACAGCAATAAATATAGATAGCCAGGAGATATTTGACTGCTGGCTATCACGTAGCATCACAAACAAATACAGGAGGTAGCCGCGCCTGAAATTCTTTTGTTAAGCCGGTTTCAGGAGATATTAAACCTTTTTAGGCTGGGTGTGGTGCCTCATGCCTGTAATCCTAGCACTTTGGGAGGCCGAGGTGAGGAAGGAGGATCGCTCAAGGCCATGAGTTCGAGAACAGTCTGGGCAACATAGTGAGACCTCATTTCTACAAAAAATAGAAAAATTAGCTGGGCATGGTGTACTGAGCACACCTGTAGTCCCAGCTACTTGGGAGGCTGAGGCGGGAGGACCACTTGGGCCCAGGAATTGGAAGTTACAGTGAGCTACGATAGTGCCACTGCACTCCAGCTTGGGTGACAGAGTGAGGCCTCATCTCAAAAATAAATAAATAAATAAATTAAATCAAATAAACCTTTTTGAGGGTATTGGCAGAAACTGAGAGGCTGACCCTGTGAAGTAGTAGCCTTACTTCCCTCTTGTTAGCCCCTTTGTGAATTCACAGTGACACTTGGCTTAGTATATTTCTAACACACAATTATGTCTTACAGCTTTGGGTGACATGGGACCATGACATCTCAAAACCAAACAACATAAGGCACACATCTTCTGGTTTTCTCCAAGGATGAAGCAGATGAATGAAGGGATGAATCCTATCGGAGAAGACAATGTGTTGTCACATTAGCGTGGCAAGAGCTGGGCAAGAACTAGACCCAGAAAGAACTTATTTTCTTATAACACTCCCTAAACGATGCATGCGGAATGACGCCTCGGCATGGCCAAACATGGCACCTGAGCTGGTGGAGACTCATTTGGCCAGCAGACACTGGGGGCCTCACTGAGCCAGACCCGGGGGCCAGGGGTGAGAGACAGCCAACCTGGGCAAGCGCATGGCAGGGGCCAGGCAGGGATTTGGGCAGGCTCCCCGGGGCAGCCTTGACAACAGTCCCTGAGGAAGGCTCTCCAGTTGTGCGTACGGCAAAAGAGCACTTGCTCCCCCTTCAACAGGGAGCCATTAGCCACCTACTCCAGCAAGGGCTGGCTGGGGGACACATGATGACAAGCACGTGCCTGCCTAGGGTTGGGCCCTGCAAAATGGCTGTTCTTGAATGTCAATTTCTACGGTTCAACCCAATAGCAAAGACAAGGAGACATTTAACCACCCCGAGGGGCAGGGAAGGCTTCTCAACGTGGACACTCAGCCCTGAACTCTGACATGGAGTTAGCCAGGGGCTAGAGGAGGGAAAGTTTTCCAGCAAAGGTTTAACACTATGAGCAAGGGGAAGAGGTTAAAAAAAAAAAAAAATATATATATATATATACGTGTGTGTGTGTATGTATATATATATACACACACACAGTATATATATTTATGCTGCATTGTTACAGAAAGATTTATGGCACAAGACACATATGACCCGCCTCCACCCCACCTATAAGACAGGAATGTGGAGGGGCAGGGTGTCCTGGGGAGCTCTGAGGCAGAGGTGGGTTGATGGAGAAGGACCCTGTAGGCCAGGCCAGGGATTTAGACTTGATCCCCACGGGAAACGGGGAGTCAAAGAAATGTCATTCCCTGCTAGAAAGATATTCTGTCCACGGTCGTGGAGGGTGGACGGGGGGCAGGGAGAACCTTTAGGAGGCCCTTCCGGGCTGGGAGAGAAAGAGATGGCTCAGGCAGAGCCTGAGGGCCTGCTAGGATGCTGGCTTAGCTGTCGGGGGTATTTATTCCATGCCCTGAGGCAGGGGGCTCAGAAGACAGCTGTGTTGATCCAGGAAACACTGAATTGGGGTGCTGTGGGGACACAACTGGGCTAGATTTGGGTGTCATCTGTGTGTAGAGGAAACCAGAGAACAGGCAGGATGGGACGAGGGCCTCAGATGGGGCCTTCAGAACACAGCATTTTGGGAGGAGAAGGCCTGAGAGGCGGTGGGCCAGCACACAGGGACTGGGGTGGGACAGCTGCCAGGAGGGGAGGTCAGCAGTGGCCACTGCAAGAGTGGGTACGACGGGCTTGAGTGTCCTTAGGGGTTGGACACTGGAAGGTCTCCTGTGACCTTGGCGGTAATGCCCTCTGGAAGTTGCTGCCTGCCCGTGCAGGGCTGTGAACAGGGAGGAAGACGGAGCAGGGAAACAGCCAGTGGGACCGAGACCGAGGGCAGCAGAGCCCCCGGGACGTCGAGAGGCGGAGGAAGGCGGGAGGGAGGATAAAGGCAGAGCACAGAGGTGTTCAGTGACGGGACAGAGGTGGGGGCGGCAGGGACCTGGAACCCACGGAGGGGAAGGCTTGGGTGGGAAGAAAACGCCAGGCAGGCGCCGCTGACGCAGGGCTGAGGGAGGGTGGACGGCCCTGCACTGCACAGGGCAAACGTGTAGGTGTTTGCAACCTTTCTTGTCTTCATTATAAAACCAGTCATTGTTTATTATCATTGTTTATCATTGTTTAAAAGATCTTTTAAATCTTTTTAAAAATGTGTACATACACTTAAATACTAACTTGGAATCACTGTAAATGGGCAGCATGGCTCTATCCACACCATTTTATAATTTACTTTTTCACTTAGTAATGTTGCGAGGCTCTTCCCATGTCATTAAATATTCGTCTAAAACATTTTTAATACTGTTTTGTGTGGATATATCATAATTTCTGTAACCAGCCTCCTACTTTGGGCATATAATTTCTGACTTTATAAATAATATTTCAATAAATACTCTTGTATATGTATCTGTGAACATCAGATTACTTTTCAGTATAAAATCCTAGCAGTGGAATTACTCAATCCAAAAGTACTACTATCTTGAATGTGTGCAATACATATTGTCCCCGAGAGCACTAAGATTCTAGATTTATCTACACTCCCGGCATCCGGGGTTACCTGAGGGTGCTGGTTGTAAATGGAGAGTCATATAAGCTTTTTTTTTTTTTTTTGGTTAGGAATATTTATGTAACTTATGTACTAAGTTGTTCATCAAACAAATAACAACTCCAAATTAGTATAAACAAATGCCAAAAATAGCAGAATGGCTAAATAAATTATGGTGTCCATATAATATAAATCATTAAATCATCTTTCAAAGGATATTTAATAATGCAACAGAAAACTAACTGAAATCAAACAGTAAACAAACGATATATACATATGTACACACAAACACTGAAAGGTTTCTATTTTGCTAAAAATATTTGTAGAAAAAAACTAAATACCAAAACTAAATGTAATACACTAAAACGATCATTGTAATTCTCCCTGGCTATTGGAATATTTTTTATTTTCTTTAATGCTTATTTAATACTTTAATTAGAATGTTTTGGACTACAAGTAAAAAAAAAATTCAACTCAACTGGCTTAAACAATAAGGGAAATGTATTATCTCATGTAAAAAGAATTCCAGAGGTGGGGCAGTGACAGGTGGTGAATTCCACAGCTGAATGGCTTCACTACAGACCCAGTTTCTCCATTGGGTGATTTTGTCCTCCTCTGTGTGGTTTTGCTTTTGTTCTTAGGATTGTCACTTTGTGTAAATAGGATGACTGCAGTATCTCCAACCACTGCGTCCCACAAACATTCAAAGACCAAAAGGGGAAAAGAAAGTATATTCTTTTCTTAAGCCCTTCATAAAAATAAGGAAAACCTCAGACTTCATGGCCAGAATGAACTGCATGTCCATTTTAAAAATCATCACTGACAAGGGGAATTAAATTTAAAACATTGTCCTACATTAATCAAATCCAACCCCTAGGGTTGGGAAGGTGTCCTAACCTTCCTTGAAGAACACGACCACCCAATACCTCGAACCTACCAGGTGTCTGTTAGCAAGGAATAGTATCAAACGAGACCTAAGTAAATGGGGCATTATTTGATACTTATGCACAGGGTGACTATATTAGTTTCTTATTGCTGCTGTAACAAAGTATCACAATCTTAGAGACTTAAAACACCACAAATTGGTATCTCACAGTTATGGAGGACAGACGTTTAAAACGGGTCAAGAGGGCTGCATTCCTTCTGGAGGCTCTATGAGAGAATTCGTTTCCTTGCCTTTCCCAGGTTCTTGAGGTTGTCTGCATTTCATGGCTCACGGCCCTGCATCACTCTGACTTCTGATGCAGTTGTTACATCTTCTCTGTTTCTGACACTCCTACCTCCCTTGTATAAGGACCCTTGGAATTACTTTGGGCCCAACTGGGTAATTCAGAATAATCTCCCCATTTCTAGATCCTTAACTTAATCACATCAGCAAAGTCCCCTTTGCCATGTAGGGTAACTTCATCACAGGCTGTGGGGACTGGGACGTTGACATCTTTGAGGGACTGTTACTCTGTCGTAGCACATGGAATTAACATGACCTAACACTGCACAGTGACTTAACATTGCAAAGATGCCAATTATCTCTAAAACGTTATGTAAATTTACTGCAATACCTATCAAAATCCTAGAAGGATTTTTTTTAGGAAGTCAACAGACTTATTTTTAAATGCATACGGAAAAATAAAGGTCCATACATAGCTAAATCAACTCTGAAAAAGAAGGCCAAAGGAGCGGGGGATTTTCCTATGCAATATTTAGGTATGCTAAAAGCCTCTGCAATGAACACTGGTGTGGGAAGAGGCAAGTACACAGTGTTTCAAAATAGAGAGCTGGGAAAATTGGAAGGGGATATATAATTAGTGGCACCACAAATCAGTGGAGAAATCACGAGCTGTTTACAGGCGGTATAGAGATCAGCTCTCTACGTGGAGAAAAGTAAGCCAGGAATCCTATCTTAGATCACATAGAGAAGTCCCCCTTTACCCTTGGGGGAATAATGTCCAAGACCCCCAGCATGCAAACTTTTTACAGGTGAGTTCAACATGTGGAGGCAAAACTACAAATCCTGAACGTTAACATTCTGTGGCCCCTCCTTGCACTCTGTCTAGTACTTACCACGTTACACTGACTAGCTCTCTTTCACCCACTACATGGCTTGCTCTGTGTGCTTCTGAGGGTGGGACTCACAATTTTTTTTTTTTTGCATTCCCAGCGATTAGCACAGAAGTGATAAAAATGTTTGTTGAAACCACCTGATGGAGGGAGCTGGTGTGGGGTAACTGCTTCATTACGGAGGGAAGGTCAGCAGTTTCAGGAAAATGAGGTGCCCTCATTACTTGGCAGGATTGCCACAGCCTTGTAATCTTGATGAGACCATCTCCACAAATCAGGGGAGAGCCAGATGTGCTCCCAGGCATGGCAAAATGTCCTCAAATTTCTCTCTACAAAGTAGAACATTTGACCCAAGAATTAACTGTGCCCATTGGTTATATCTCACATTTATTAGATTCCCTTTATCCTTATCTCTGATTAAAATGTTCTTATATCATTACTGCTTCTCTGTGAAGCCAGGGTTTTAATTACTTTAAGAAATAATTTTAAACAATGACTCAGTGTCTTCTTTCCCATATCAAGCAAGGTGAATTTTATTAGTTTCTGTTAATACTTCCATTCAAAAGACATACTTATCAACTGGATTTACTAGTAGTTGACACTACTAGAGATTGATATTCTGAGTCAAAACAAAACAACACAAAATCCCTCAGGTATAAATGACATTATGGGGACAATTAGGGAATATTGATACATACTATATAGTATTGTTAACGTTAACTTTCTTAGGTGTGATAATGTGCCTATGTTCGAGAATGTTCTTATTCTTAGGAGATGCATGCTGAAAGTCTGCAACCTTCTTTTAGACAGTTCAGCAAAAAAAAAAGTATATGCCTGTAAATTACACATTATACACATAGAAGGAGAGCAAGAGAGTGCATAAATGTTAACAACTGGAAGCTCTTCATTATAATATTCTTTCATCTTTTCTGTAAGTTAAAAAATACTGGCTGCAGGTTTAAGAGAGAAAAGGGCATGATACTAGTTTGTAAATCAGTAACTAAAAATAAAAACCTAGAAATACAAACCTATCATAACTAATTATGAAATCAAATCAAACAGATCTCAGAGAACTGATCCATGGCACAGGCCTTGAAATATTTATAGGTCAAATCCCAGATGGGCAACAGAAACTGGCAACAGCTGGGTGCTGGGCACACTGGCGGGATGGCATCATGGCCCGGAGCTCCCTGAGGGCAGGCATTGCTGCGTTTTATTTGTTGCTGAATCCCCTGGTGGTTCATTATAAAATTGTGATAGAGTAAAACTGGAAATAACCCAACTGCCCAGCTACAGAGAATAACTAAGTAAAATGTGGTATATCCATTTAAAATATTACATAGCTCCTATTTGTTGAATGAACAAATGCAGGTTTTTAGCATGCTCTCTTATTATATTTCTCTATAGTCTTCTCTCTAGACAGGAAGAGAGAAGCCCCCAGACTACAGAAGAGGCTCCTCTCCTGTCCACTGGACTACCTGACCTGGGGCTCCCCGCCAGCCCACAGGGACCCAGGCACCCAGGGAGACCAGAGGCTCTGGGGAACCAAAGTTTAATTCATGTAAACGGGGTAGGAGCAAGGTTATGGAGAATGAATAAGGCTTGGCAGCTACAACTGCACACTTTAAAAAGTCACCCAATATAAATTGACTTGGAGTCTTAACTGTGGCACTCCAGTCCCAACAAAGGGCCTGGTACCACAGTGAGAGGCCACAGAACAGACATGACAGAAGTCCTTTCTGGGTAGAGCCACTGTTCCTTCCAGGGCCTTTCCTGTGAAAATACACTGGCCAACACTTGTCTTCTAAAGTGGCCCCAGAGATGCTGTAACCCAACCACTTCTCTTTCTGCAACAAGAAATCTGGGGGGAAAGAAGAAGGACTAACCCTCTTTCCCTCCAAAATCCCAAAAAGATAAATAAAGAGAAAAATGTTTTTCAATATGAACATTTTATTTTGAACTTTAAAAATACATACATCTTATACTGCAGTTAATCAAAATGAAGCTTAAGAAAATAAATTCCCGCCTCCTTTAGCCTGGACTTACACTGGGTACCCGTTCCTGTGGCCACCGGGGGTGACGGGCCGGCGCAGGGGCTCGTCCACACTCCACTGCACACTGGCCAGCCCCTTCCGCCTCACCTTCCCCGTGTTGGTCATGATCTGGTAGAAGGAAAGAGGAAATGGGGATCAAGAAATCATCTACTTGAGAGCTGACCTTGAAGTCAAACTTAATATTGAATACGTTGAATAAATTAATCTAGACTGAGAAGAGGACTTGCAAATCAATGAGGAAGATCATGTCACAGATTATTCAGGCAAACAGAAATGTGAGGGGAAAATCCTTTTAGTTTGCATATTATACCGTTTAGTAGTATAAATTAAAAAAAAATCAAACCACAGGGAAAGGAAGAAAGCAGTCGACTACAATAACTTATCACATCTCCGGAAAGGACTGGACTTTTGAGAGTGAGGGACAAAGGACAGAGATTTGATGTCACAAAAAACGAACATTTTCACATTTGTAGTATATTAAAAATAAGCCATATCAACAGGCAAACAACAAACCGGGAAGAAATATTTGAAGCAAATTTAACAGATAAAAGCTTAAAATTTTCATTACATATGGAGCTCTTATAAATCAGGAAGTGAAACGCTAAATCGATAATTGGGCAAAGAATTCAAACAGCCATGTCACAAAGTAGAAAGTATCACCAGAAATAGAAGGAAAAATGATCAATTTTACTAGTAATAAGAAACTACATCTGGGTTTCAGATCAATTAAAAAAAAAAAAAAGAAACTACAACTTTACAAAGAAGGTATCACTCTTCAACTATTATATGAATGACAAAGACAGTTAAAGAAATGCTCCCATCTACTGCTAGCAGAATTTAAATATTAGTGGCACTGAAATTTGAGAAAACTCGTTTGGAAAGCAATTTGGCATTTTATATCAAGAGTTGTAAAAATGTTCATATGCTTGTGTGTAAATCCTAGGGAAAGAATCCAAAACATGGAAAACATTAAATAAACTAGATTGTTCATTATAAAATTATTATAGAGTAAAACCGGAATGATCTGTTTAGTATTAGGGGAATAATTAAGTAAAACAGGGCATATTCATTTGACATACTATATGGCCAATTACACTGATAAAGAATAGGATTGAATAATATTTATTTAAAACATTAATTAAAAATCAGATTATAATAACATACATAAACAATGCTTTCAATTATGCCAAAAGTACACAGAAAGTCTGGAAGGAAATGAACCCTAAAAATGATTACAGTGGCTATATAGGGTAGTAAAACTAAGAGTAATTTTTCTTTTCTACTTTCCCAGTTTTCTGTGATATAGTAATAATTACATTCATAATTAAAAAAAACTATTTAGAAAAGAAATTATTGTAAAACTGGTGAAATCTGAATAAAGTCTGTGGATTGTACCAATGTCAACTTCCTGGTTTTGGTATTACGATATCCATGACATAAGATGTTACCACTGGGGAGACTAGGTAGAGGGTGCATGGGAACTGTCGAAGTGTCTGTACTACTTTTTAAAATCTGTTTAAGGAGACATGAGATCATCAAATGTCTGTATTACTTTTGCAACTTCCTGTGAATCTATAGTTATTTCAAAATAAAAAGTAAAAAAAAATTTTTTTTTGAAAATTGGAATTTCATTTTTGATTTCTTGGTTTCTGCTTTAAAGTTCTTTGAGTTTATCTAGTATTTGAGGTAGGGAGCGGGGAAAGAAGGACCATTGCCTATGGGAACCAGTGGGCCTCACATCTGTACCCTGGGATGCTCCCAGCCAGGGGAGTGGGCAGGTGAGGTTAAAACCTGCCTTGATTGGGGGGCTGGCGGCGAATGGAAGGGAGGCAAGCAGGCAATGCAAGTATTCTTTCCAGTCTGCAGCTAGCCCTCTGCACCCCTCCCATGGCCTTCCTAGAGGAAAGAGAACACACCATGTATTTGAGAGTGTTTCAGACCCCGTCAGCTACACCATCTCCTCAAAACTTCAGAAGCCTGGGAAGTAACTTAAGGTGGTTATTCTTCCTCTGCAGTACATGGGGAAACTGAGTCTGGCATGTGGGCCAGCATTATCTGGTCTGTCGTGAAAATGCCTGAACAAAGGCCCTTGGTGAAGCAGGTTCAGTGTGCAAGGCCCAGCAGTGCGGCTGCTTTCTGGCCCATTCTTACTGGTCTCTGCTTCCCTTCCCCTGTCCACCAGCTCCCTCTCTGGGCCCCTCAATTACAAAGGAGCCTTTTTGGGCTGGCAGGATCTTAAAGGGCACCTCATCCAACAACCTGCTGAGGAGAGCTGTTTATACTGAGTTGTGAAGAAATGCTTCAGGGGTTTGAGGAGAGAGGAGAGCGAGGGTCCTGGCATCCAACTCTACTCATCCAGAGGAACTCGGCTTCCATCTGTGTTACAGACGGAGATTTTGCTTGAAAGAAGGTTCTGCTGTTATAAAATGCAGCATATTAAACCACAATAAAAAATGCAGGCTGAGCGTCGTGGCTCATGCCTGTAATCTTAGCACTCTGGGAGGCCGAGGAGGGCGGACTGCTTGAGGTCAGGAGATCAAGATTAGCCTGAACAAGAGCGAGACCCCGTCTCTACAAAAAATAGAAAAAGTTATCCGGGGGTGGCATGCGCCTGTAGTCCCAGCTACTCGGGAGGCTGAGCCAGGCGGATTGCTTGAGCCCAGGAGTTTGAGGCTGCAGTGAGCTATGATAACACCACTGCACTCTAGCTGGGGTGAAAGAGCGAGACTCTGTCTCAAAAAAAAAAAAACAAACCAAAAAAACCCAGCATAAGATTTAACTGAATTTGATTTACTCAGTAGTAAAATTTGGTTAACACATGTCAATTTAGGTAAAAAAAAATATATTTCCCATTTACTAGTTTTGAGTATTTGTGAATCACTTAAAGACATTATAAAGCAGTATAAATTTTTGTAAGAAAATACAGGTAGACAGCATCTATTTATCTACCTATCCATCCATCCACATGCCTGTCTCTGTACACATAGAAAATAGTCTGGAAGCGGAAGCAGACCCTGTTGGCTGTCTACACAATATTCACCTTCTCTTTCCTGACCAACAGAATTCTGATTTGTTGGCACAGCAATGTGTCTACTTAAAAATACTCACTTTCCTACACTCCCTTGCAGTTAGGGGCCATATGACCCGGTTTTGACCAGTAAGAAGAAAGTGGACGTCGACAAATGGAGCTTCAGGGAAAGCACCACAGTGGGGCAGATTTAGCCGGCCTCCTATTTGGCCTCCTTCCTGACTTTAGCTCAGATTAGTGCCAGGAGCTGCATCCATAATTGTATGACCAAGAGGCAACAGGTACTTGGCATTCAGGCAGAATTAGCAGGGAGCTAAGGAAACTTAGTGTATTCACATGGTCATATGTTTTCATAAAATTTGCAAAAATTTGCCATCACTTAATACCGTTGTGTCCTTCTACTTGGACTTCCCTTGTAACCCTTCCCCTGATGTCATTTGGTGCTGGAATAGTCAAAGGCAATTTGCAACTTAGCTAAGGAGATGCTCAGATGAGGTAACATTTAATTTGGATTTAGTGGGAAAAATTTATATGATTCACAGTCACTTCCATGCATGGTCAAATGATTACTAGCTGTCCTGGTGCAGGAATGGTGTCCAGCAACTCTCTATGTTGTCAGAGTATTTGTGGATAATCAGTGTGCAGGAAAACTTGAAATGCTCCCAAATCTTACAGTTGAAGGGCAGCAGAATATGCCATTCAAAAGTATGCCACTTTAGCATAAGGATTATTTTGAGCTAAAGGCACTTGAAAATTAGCTGATGTAAGAAGGGCATTCTAATCTTCCCCTTTTATTCCTGAAAACAAGAGATAAAAACTCCCATGTGAAAGATGCTCTCCCTGTACCACAAGAAAAAAACATTCATAGTCATAGCTGAGAGAATTCTGTACAAACAGACCTTGTTAAAATAATTCTCATCTTCCTTTAGCCTCCCCACATAATTTGGTAACTTTTCCACAATTGCCTCTCTTTGTTCAACTTAGTATAAAAGCATTTAGGTTTTCCCAATCCTTTGGGTCTTTGCCTCCTTATAAGGGCTCCCACATCATGTAAAACTTATACAAATTTGTGTGCTTTTCTCTTGTTAATCTGTTTAACTCTCAGGCCCACCCCAAAACCCTAAGGGATAAAGGTAAAATTTTGCCTCCCTACACAGTATATTTAAGAAAGAAACTTGATGAGGGTTTTCTCAAATTTAACAACAATCCTAAATTTACAATGGCATTACCAAAAACTAAATGTGTACGTGGCTCACGCCTGTAATCGTAGCGCTCTGGGAGGCAGAGGCGGGAGGATCGCTTGAGTTCGAGGTTACAAGAGCTATGATGACACCACTGCACTCCAGCCCTGGCAAGCGAGGCTCTGTCTCAAAAAAAAAGAGTCTGGGGTCCAACCCCCTACCCCCAGGATTTGCAGCTGGATTGATAAGGAAGGACTCTCTGCTATTTGCAGCTGAGCCCATCCTAACTGATAAAGGAAGGATAACAGAGAGAACAGTGATTATCTCTGCCTGGGTAGAATTATGGTTGTTCTGTTTACTTTTTTTTTTTCCCTTTTACTTCATACTTTTAAGTAATAAGCATACATTTTTTTTTTTTGTAATTAGAAAAAACAAGAGAAACAAATGGAAAAATAAAAGGATTCAGAGTATTTTTGGGTTTGGGATTTTTCTCTGCTTGTTTAGTTGTATTTTCATGCACAAGAACATGGACATTTAGTTAGTTCCAATGAATCCCCAATATGTAGTGGGCACTGACTCTTCAACCATTACAGTCAGGCAGAGCAGGAATAATTGATTGAAGTGATTATGAAATGCCCCAAAGTAGAGACAAATTTCTAAAAAAATCTAAAAGTAACAATTGGAAAACAAGGCCCTTTCTCTTCTGGTTTTGGTTTTTGCTGTGAGCAGAGACAAGCAGGAGGCCTTAGGCCAGCTGCAAGCTGCCTCATGCTTTTGCGCCTAAGCAGAGTGGGACAGGGGACAGTAGGATCCCAGGGCCCACCCTGTGTCTCCAGGTGCATGCCTGGGCCTGCTCCCAGTATAGGAGGGCCTTGGCCCTGCCCCACAACATGACACAAAGGACAGGCCCGGTGAGTCTCCATTAACACCTGAGTTCTGTCCAAGTGGGCAGTTTCCATGGCCCAGACTCTTGCTTCAGAACCACTGAAAGGTAAAATAAAAATGCAGACTCCTGGAGCCACCGCCAGAGCCTCAGATTCTCTGGAGGTGGGGCCATGAACCTGAACTTCACCAAGCCCTTTTGGTGACTCTTAGGAAAACTAAGTGAATGTGGGCCCTCACTTGACAGAAGTGGACGAAGGTGTAGAAAGGAGCAACTAGCATTCATAATAGGCATCCCCCCCAAAACGGAGTTTGTGTTTAAAAAGTAGATCAGATTGCTTGAGACTGGGAGTTCGAGACCAGCCTGGGCAACATAGCAAGACCCTGTCTCTACGAAACAAATAGAAAAATAAGCCAGGCTGGTGGCATGCACCTGTAGTAGTCCTAGCTACTTGGGAGGCTGAGGCAGGAGGATCATTTGAGCCCAGGAGTTCAAAGTTACAATGAGCTATGATCACACCGCTGCACTCCAGCCTGGGCAACAGAGTGAGACCCTGTCTCTTTTTAAAAAAACACACAAAAAAGATCATTTAGTCATTATGAATACTTCACAGAGTTGGAGCTCTCAACTTTCAAATATAGAATCTACTTCCACTGAAATCACCAGAGCTGCTGGAAGGCAGCACAGCCTGGTGGGAAAGGGCAAGCAGGTACCAATAACACTTGGGAAAGCTACTCAACCTCTCTCAGCCTCGGTTCCCCTATCTACCAAATGTAGATACTAGCAGAATTTGCCCTATATGTTTGTTGGGAGGATTAAGTTAACTGGAATCAGACGTGTGAAGCAGTCTGCACAGGGCTTGGCCCGTGGCAATGTGCCAAATTAATTTAAGACCTCCCTATTTCTGTTGTTAAAGGTCACTTTAAAATAAAAACAAAAAACTGGGATTCTATGATTCTATTCTAAATATCTAAATCCCTTTAACCCAAGTGATGAAGCTATTTAAATCAGGGCATTCTTTTTAGGAAGAATTGTTGATTGCTCAGCACAGTACGGATGACACTAGAAGATTCACGATACTCAAGGCAGGAGGTGAACATCAGTCTTGAGCGGCTGACGTTCACAGCCTAAAGAAAGCCCAGCACGTGCTCTCACCAGAATTATGGGTAAACAACACATTCTGCGTGCCCACTGCCACTCTCCTGCAAGCCTAGGAAGGGTGACTTGTTCTCTTGTCAGTAGCTTTCTGAGTTCTCCATGGTCTTCAGCATTTTGCGTGGCCTGGGCTCTGCAGCACAGAGGGGCCATGTGCGTGGGCTCGGAGGGCGAGGACGGGCAGCGTGGCCCTTCAGAGAAGGGGTAGTTGGAAATGCCCAGCACGAGCGAGCTACTGGGTTCAGGATCCCGGGGATAGCTTCCTCCTATCCCGGAACACCAGGGTGGGCTGCTCCAGCTGTGCCTCCACCCTCACCCCCAAGCTGCTGGTTGGTTTTGAAATCGCAGGTATGCACAACAACTGATTCCAGGGATCATGGTCAGGAGGTCTGGGGCAGGGCCTAGACTCTAGGTTTAACCCACATTGTGGGGTCTGGGACTCACTCTGGCTCCTGCCAGCCCACCGAGTGCTCCCAGCTGCTATCCACACCATTCCGTAAGAGCAGTCCTTTTTTTGTTTTCCTTTTCTTTTTTGTTGAGACAGAGTCCTTGCTCTGTCACCCTGGGTAGAGTGCAGTGGTGTCATCATAGCTCACTGCAACCTCCAACTCCTGGGCTCAAGCATCCTCCTGCCTCAGCCTCCCGAGTAGCTGGGCCTATAGATGCGAGCCACAACACCCGGCTGATTTTTTGTTCCTGTTTTTGGTAGAGACAAGGTCTCACTCTTGCTTAGGCTGGTTTCGAACTCCTGAGCTCAAGCAATCCACCCACTTCGGCCTCCCAGAGTGCTAGGATTACAGGCGTGAGCCACTGCGCCTGGCCCGCAAGAGCAGTCTTATCTGTTTTGTGACTTCTCTTGTAAACTTCTTGAAGGTAACAGCTGTGTCTTAAGCTTCTATGACATTCTGCTGTGTTTAGGCAAATGGCACAGGTTCAATAAAAACTTTTCAAATATAATTTTCTGATAGAATGTTTCAAAAAGCAACATCTTTAGACTCATCTTGAAAACTCTGCAATGTACCCAGAACTTCAGAAAGAGAGGCCTGAAGCATGAGTTTTAGGCGCATATTCCCCAGTGAAATGTCTTCTATCTTGGTCAGATTCCCTTGCTTGGCACACACAAAAAAGTTACAAAGATGTGAACTTAAAGGCCTTTTGCACACCACGAGAGCAGGGGGTGGCAAGGTGAGACCCCCTCTTTAGAAACCCTTGACCCAGCACACAGGGGCTGGCAGGCTGGCAATTTCGGGTCATGAGATTGGTGACCGAGGGGCGGAGGAAGAGAAGAGCGAAGGCAGTGCTGGGGGCGTGCCTCTGACCTCAGTGTTCCCGAGCGTCCCTGTTGAGCTTTCCAATGGAACTTGCAGACGTTAACGAGCTCCTGTGGGGCCTGGTGTAGTGCACTGAATGGTGGCCCCCAAAATTGCTCACATCCTGACTCTCGAACCTGTGAATGTGACCTTATTTGGAAAAACAGTCTTTGTAGATTTAATTAAGGATCCTTGAGATGAAGAGATCATCCTGGGTTACCCAGGTAGGCCCAAAATCCAGTGACAAGTGTCTTTACAAAAGACAGAAGAGGAGACACCGAGAAAGTAGAAGGCCACGTGAGGGCGGGGGCAGAGATGGAAGCGCTGCGGCCACAAGCCCAGGATACCTGGAGCCAGCAGAAGCTGGAAGAGGCAAGAAGGATTCTCCCCTTCTAGAGTCTTTGGAGGGAGCACAGCCCTGTTGACACCTTGATTTTGGACTCTGCCCTCCAAAACTGTGAGAGATTAAGTTTCTGTTGTTTTAAGCCCCCAGTTTGTGGTCCTCTGTTACCGAGCCACAGGAAACGAGTGCACTCGGCCTTCCCGTCTATATAACAAATGCGCCTGTACTTCTTTCTCACAACTCACGTCTCTACCCAATGGCACCGACACCACCGGGACAAGCAAGCACGTGTGCAGTTCCTCTTATTAGATTAAAAATATTTTCTGTGGTGATCAGATCACACATATACGTCCAGGAGGTTTAGAACTGCCCATTACGGGAAAATGATACCATCTCAGACGGCATTACACCAGGGTTACTGACTGATTTGAAACCACTGTCCCTTTGTGCCTCACCAATTTAAATGATTAAACTTTTGTTGTTGTTGTTGTTAAAAATCTTTCCCATATCAACAGAAGGCCTCACCCACAGCATCTCATCATGGAGAAGTACCATACACGATTAACTCAGGGCTGGATTCAGGGTTCTGTCTGACCCGGCTACAAATGACCGTCTTTGTGGACATTTCCGTGCTTGTGTAGCTGTGTCTGGGACTGCAAGGCAGGGGCACATGCACCGCAGGCTCGCAGGTATCACCGCCTGCCCTCCCGAGGAACCCCACCAATCTGCCTCCTCTATTCTCATCGCCTGCCCATGAAGCAGGAGTGTCTTGCAGACGCTTCTATCCTGTCAAACGGAGCACAATCCCTCTGACAAAGCCAGTGTTCTTCCAAAGGGAAACAAAGGCCTAGTCATGGCTCAAGACTTCCATCAGCAGCCTGGAACCTTGGACTGCTTCACTTCTGACCTTTCCGGGCACCTCCCCACTTGACCTAATGTAAACAGAGCCTCCGTGGTCAATTAGGCCCCTTTGATCCTTACTTTCTAAGGACAATGGCGGGGTCCTGCCCAGCAGCCCTGTCCATGGCTGGGGCTAGCGGTGGTGCCCCTCCCCCAGCCTCCTTCAGTCACCTCCCCATCCCCCTTCCTTCTCTTGCTCCTATGGTCTATGCTCTGCAAAGCAGCCAGAGTGAAAATATGTTTACATTAAAACATAAGTCAAACCAAGTCACTCCCCTGTTCTCAACCTCCTGTGGTTTCCTAGCTTTTGTAGAGTAAAATCCACAAAACCTCACAGTCTGGCCTTCGGCTGTCCCTCCAACCTCGAGTTCCACCAGCACGCACCGCCCTCCAGCCCGGGGCCCTGGAAGTTCCACAGATGATGAGGAAGGGACAACACCCCAGCTGACCAGGGGCCCAGTGTCCAGGGGACGTGGGAGGGCCTGGCTGGGGTGGCAATGGGAATGGGCAAGGTGTGTTCTGCTGCCGCCTGCTCCCATAAAGGCTCAGGCCACCTGC
Organism: Daubentonia madagascariensis; assembly: GCA_023783475.1. Classification (NCBI taxonomy): domain Eukaryota; kingdom Metazoa; phylum Chordata; class Mammalia; order Primates; family Daubentoniidae; genus Daubentonia; species Daubentonia madagascariensis. The sequence continues at coordinate 622,656 of JAKFHU010001078.1, read as the reverse complement.
GTACACCATCTTCCTCCTTCCCAAGTCTCTGCTTTGCCAGTCAATTGTTGAGAGACTGGTTCCCCGCCCCCCTCCAACGTCAGCCTACCTACTTCGAGGGGATCTCGAGGTCCATCTTGCCGACCAGTCAACCGCCAGCTTCAAAGCTCTAGGAGCCCCTTTCCATGACTATGGCCTTTACCACATGCCCGATGCAGGGCTTCAGCCTGGACAGGTCCTCAGCCCTTGCAACTACTCCTCCCTTCTGAAACCTCATATGCCAACACCCACCTGCCCATCACAAGACGCCTGTGGGCCCTGGCACTGCCACCCTCTCCTGGACGAGTAGCAGCTCCCTCCTGACTCATGCCCTTCCCTACTTAGCTGGTGGGTTATAATCCAGTGGCTCTCGGTTCTCCTCAGGCCCCTCTGTTCTCGGGGGGCCCCCTTCCTTCTCCCCCTCCTGACATGCTAGAACACCTCTCTGTGCTCAGCCTCTGCCCCCTCCCTCTCCACACTCCATTTCCGAGGGCAACCTCATGGGCTCTGATGGTTTCAGTGACCACCTCTGTGCTGATGACTTCCAAATCTACCACATCCTCCCTTCTAACAGATAAGGCGCACAGAAACTAAAAAGCTGGGAGGGTAGATGATGACTAATAAGGCCAGGCGTATCTTCAGATACCACATCCATCAATGCCCGTCTATGCTATGTCAGGACTCCCGCCCTTCCTGTGGCACTTACTCCCAAGTACTCCGTGGTCAGAAGCTTCTCGCCTGCGAGTTCTCCAAGCTGGGGCTGGATCAGTTCATCTTTGTCCAGATCGGCTTCCATGGTGTCATGGTCCTCCTGTTTCAAAGGAGACACGGGGTGAGTGCTCTGGCCACCCTGCCACAAGCTCCCAGAGGGGTGGCTCCTAGAATGTGCAACTGCCATGAAACAAGAAGGCCTCAGCCAACCACAGCAACTCACAGGCTTACGTTCCAAAGGGTCTCGGGGCAGTCTGCCCTCTGCTCACAACCTCTCCATGAGGACGAAAGGTAGGATGCCACCCAACCTGTCCTTGAAGCTGGGCGCCTAGTGAACACTTCCTGGCTATAGGTGTGCAGAGGTTCTGGAACACTCTTAAAAGTCTCTCCTAATCACAGTTCTCGGAATTCTCTTTCTGAGGTCAAGGTACCATGTGAATAGCCAAATCAGTCAGTCTACAAATAACTACTAAATACTAAGCACCTTCACATGTACAGGCAGATAGGAAACCGTCTACAATAGGTTTGCTCTTCTCAAGTAGTTGACAGTCAATAAGCAAGAAGACTGCAAAAAGGGGAGCATTGTTCTGCTGCTGGGAAGATGGAGTGGACGTAACTTTCCCTGTTCCTCCCACTAAGTACAAGTAAAAACACTGGACACTACCTATTAAATAAACATAAGAAGATCCTAAAAGATGGAGAAAAGAAGGCAGAGCAGCTAGGGATGTTGGGACCCAAGGAACGACAGGTGGTGAATTGCCTCACATATGCCAGCCTTGGAGCTGAAGAAGCCAGCAACCTAGAAATGTCAATGGCGAAGACAAAAAAAAGTCCCCCCAAAGCCTGCTTCCTCTAGCCAACGGACCAGGAAAGGGGGAGCCCAGCAGGACAGAAAAATTTTAGGAAATAACCAAACACCACAGAAAGCATCATAGCCCCCTCCCAACCCTGCCAGCAAGGACCTCGGGAGCCTCGGCTTCTACCCTCACAAGGCTGCGATAAGGCACCCAGCATCCCCAGGTGGTGACACCAGAGAAGACCAATAGGGAGAAATTCCATCCCTGCTGGGTGGTACTGAGGCCCCCGCCCCTGGTGTGAGTAGAGACCGTGTGGGAGCTGGACTTCTACCCCACTGGGCAGCGCCCATGGCCCTTCCCTCCCTGCGGGGTGGTGTCAAAGGAGGCCACATGGGGAGCAGTGACTGAGCATTCCTATCACTTCCAGTCAGGGATGCACGAGTGCAGGCCAGTGCGGATCCAGAACTCCCAACCCGCCCTGCAGTAACGAGGAACCTCTCCCAGTCTGGTGTCAACAGTGCTGAGTGTGGAAACTGGAATTCTACCCACACCTGGCAGTAATGAGGAGTCCCTGCTTCCTCTGACAGAGCACTGTCAGAAGAAACCAGCTAAAATAGAAAGTCTAAATAAGATCCAAAGTCTCATAACATAACACCCAAAGTGCCCAAGTTTAAATTTATAAAACCACTTATCATATCAAGAACCAGGGCAATCTCAAACTGCATGAAAAGAGATACTCAGTAGATGCTAACATCTAGATGACAGAGATGTTAGAATTACCTGACATAGATTTTAAAGCAGCCATCATAAAAATGCTTCATCTTGAAACAAATTAAAAAACAGAAAGTCTCAAGAACATAGAAAAAGAAGAGAAAAACAAACCCAAAGCAAGCAAAAGGAAGGGAATAACAAAAACAGCAGAATCAATGAACAGGAAAACAGAAAAACAATAGAGAAAATTCATGAAGCAAAGAGCTGGTTCTTTGAAAAGATCAATAAAATTGGCAAACCTCTAGCAAGACCGACCATGAAAAAGATAGAAGTCACAAACTACCAATATCAGGAATGAAACATGAGATATCATACAGATCCCGTAGATATCAAAAGGATAATAAGGGATTACTAAAAACAACTCTACACACATAAATTTAGTAACTTAGATGGAAAACCAAACTATCACAAGCCCTTCAGTAGGAAATACATAATTTGAATAGTCCTATAACTATTAAGGAAATTAAATTTATAATCTTAAAACTCTCATAAAGTGATCTCTAGGCTCATATGGTTTCACTGGAGAATTCTACCAAGCTTTTAAAGAAGTCATACCAATTCAGAAAAGAAAAGAGGAAAGAACACTTCCTAATTCATGTGATGAAGTTAGTATTACTTGGTACCAGACAAAGTACCAAAAAAAGAAAAATGTAACTCTCCCTCATCAATCCAGCGCAGAATCCTTAACAAACAGAATAGAGCAATATATTAAAAGAATTATACACCATGACCAAGTTGGGTTTGTTCCAGTGATGCAAGACTGGTTCAATATTTAAAACCGAATCATTGTAATCCACATTAACAAGCTTATGAAGGAAAAAAATTACACAATCATATTACTGGATGAATAAAAAGCATCTGACAAAATTCAACACCCATCATGGCAAAAACTCTCATAGAAAAATAGAAACAGAGGGATACTTGATAAAGAGCTGCTACAAAAAACCCTACAGCTAACATTCTACTCAGTAGTGAAAGACTAGATGCTTTCCCCTGAAGACTGGGAACAAGGCAAGGATTTCTGTTCTCACTACCCTTATTCAACATAGTGCTGGAATGCACACCAAGGCCAGACCAACAAGGCCAAAAAAGGAAATAAAAGGCATACAGATCAGAAAGGAAGAAATAGAACTGTTCCTATTTGTAGATGATATGATTGTCTATGTAGAAAATCCCAAGGAATCTACTAAAACTATAAAACTCTCCTAGAACTAATGAGTGAGTTCAAAAAGGTCACAGGATATAAGATAAACATATAAAAATCAATTTCTATATACTAGCAATGAGCATGTGAACATTGAAATTAAAAATATAATACCATTTACAACTGCTTTAAAAAAAGAAAGAAAATACTTAGGTATAAATCTAACAAAACATGTACAAGATTTGTATGCTGAGAACTACAAAACTCTAATGAAAGTAATGAAAGAAGATCTAAATAAATGTAGAAACATACCTTTTTTATGAATTGAAGACTCAACATAGTTAAAATGTCAGTTTTCCCCATATTGATATACAGGTTTAATAATATTTCTATCCAAATCCCAGCAAGATTTTTTGTAGTTCTATACAAGATTATTCTAAAATTTATATGGAAAGGGCAAAGGAACTCACATATGCTAAGACAATTTTGAAAAAGAAGGACAATATGGGAGGACTCAGTCTGCCTGATTCCAAGACTTACTATACAGCTACAGTAATCCAGATTGTGTGCCACTGGCAGAGTGGTGGACACATAGATCAATGGAATGGAACAGAGAACTCCAAAACAGACCTACACAAAGATGCGCAGAGGATTTTTGACAAGGTACAGAAGCAGTTCAATGAGGAAGGATAGCCTTCTCACCAAATGGTGCTGGACATCCATAGGAAAAAACCTGAACCTCAACCTAATTCTTATACCTTATACAAAAATTAACTCAAAATGTTTCACGGACTTAAATTTTAGGAAAAATAGAAGAAGGTCTTCAGGATCCATGGCTAGATGAAGAGTTCTTAAAACTGACACCAAAAGCACAATCCATACAAGGAAAAATTTGATAAACTGGATTTTATCAAAATTTTAAAAAACTTACTCTGCGAAAGACCCTGTTAAGAGTATGAAAAGAAAAGCTATACTCTGAGAGAAAATATTTGGAAACCACATGTCCAACACAGGACTAGTATCTAAAATATATATATATATTAACAGAACTCTCAAAACTCAACAGTAAAAAACCCAAACACTCCACTCTAATTAGAAAATGGGCAAAAGACATGAAGAGACATTTCACTAAAGAGGATCTACATATGGCAACAAGCACATAAAAAGATATTCAACATCATTATCCATTAGGGAAATGCAAATTAAAACCACAATAAGATATCACAATATGCCTATCAAAAATAAAAGACAGTGACACCATCAAATGCTGGCAAGGATGTGGAGAAACTGGAACACTAGCACACTGCTGATGGAAATGGAAAATAATTCAGGCCCTCTGCAAAACAGTTTGGCAGTTTCTTAAAAAGCTAAACATGCAACTACGTACAATCCAACAATTATACTCCTGGGCATTTATCCCAGAGAAATAAAAACTTATTGGCATATAAAAATCTGTACATCAATGTTTATAGCAGCTTTATTCACAATAGCCAAACACTGGAAACAACAGATATCTTTCAATAAGAGAATGGCTCAGCACACTGTATACATCTATACCACAGAACACCATTCAGAAAGGAAAAGGAATGAACTACTGATGTACACAAATCTGGATGACTCTCCAGAGAATTACTTGTGTGAAAAGAGCCAATACTCAGTGGTTGCATACTATATGATTTCATTTATATACCATTCTTGAAATGACAAAATTATGGAAATGGAGAGCAGATTAGTGGTTGTCAGGGGTTACAGAAAAAATGGGGGTGGGAAGGAAGCAGGCGTAGCTATAAAAGGGATCCTTGTGGTGATGGAAACGTTCTGGATCTTGAATGCTTCAATGTCAGTATTCTGGTTGTGACATTGTGCTATAGTTTTGCAAGATGTTGCCACTGGAGGAACTGGGCAAAGGGTACACAGGATTTTTCTGTACTATTTCTAATAACTGCATTTGAATCTACAATTATCTCAGACAGTTTTCAAACTAAAAAAGAGTTAAGAACAAAAACATAGCATATATAGGATGTCACAAGGCTGTGTATAACCAAATGCCAGCTGAGCAGCACACATGGTAACACTGAGGCTTCCTTCAGACCTTAGCCTGTCCTCTGTACATTAAATTAGAGAGCCAGCCCTTCCTCGACGGAGTGTCAGCTAGAAAGCAGGGAGCTGCCAGAAGGAGAACAGGGAAGGAGGGGCCCTGGAGGAAGGTGGCAGCCAAGTGCTGGTATGGTCTCTGGGATGGTGACAAAGGTCCCGAGATCATCTAACCAACCCTGCCCTTGATTCCTTGCCCACCAACAACCTGTGGCTGTAATTTGGCTCTTACACTTGCCAACAGGAAGAGAAAGCTCTATTCTGCAAGCACGAGTACCCTGTTCTCATTTCAAATTACTTTCTAGTCATTCTGGATGTCCTGGTCTTTGGCGAATTTGATTTATTTGAGTTAGTTTCCAAGGGATATGAAGGCTCAAACTCCTGGGCTTGGGGGGCTGGGAACTGGGCCTTGGAATGTGAGGCCACCTGTCCTAGGACTGCCTCACTGGGGACTGGTAGGACTGGTGCTGGGGGCAGTGGCCCTTGCCTCTCTAGACTCTCTTTGGCACACAGGCAGTCAGTGCCACCCACCATCACTAAACAGTGTCACCTTGGGATAGGCTGCCTTAAGAATAGGGGATTTGACTTATTCTACATAGTCCCCAAAGGCAAGCCAGAACCAGCAGAATGTGAGGCAGGTTCCAGATCAATCTACGGCCTGTTCTAACAATCAGCACCGTCTTACTCATGGATGGGCCGCGGGGGAAATACTATGCCTGCCAGCTTGCATCTGGGGGCACTTATGTGATGCCCCCTTACTATAGATTCATTAGATTAAGGACCTCACCTTACATTTCCGCAGTCCTTTACATTTTAACATTCACAATGGCTCAGTGTGGATTCATTTTATTATACCTATTTTCCTGGTATGGAAACTGAGGCCCAGGGAATTGACAAGTCCCAGGTCTTTCTGACTCAGCCCCTGGGCTCTGCAGGAGAAGCCTGTTTCTGATGAGGCATAGGTGGGACTGTCCAGGGCCCTGGGGCCTGGTTGAGACTTAGCTCAGCCAGGACACACATAGAGACTGCAGGGCGGAAGGCCAAGCCCACGGTCTCCATGGCGATCTAAGCCCTGGTTAGGACTCATGGTCCACAGCCAGGGCAGCCGCCTTCTCCTGCTGCTTCTCCTGAGGCTGCAGCTCTACCAAGTGCTAGTGACCCACCACCCTGAAATTTCTCTTGGAGTTCCTTGAAGGTAACCTACCTCTGAGGCCCTGCCCCCATGTCAACCCTGGGACAGTCACTGTCATGTAAGATTTATGCTGTTGCCTTGGCTTAGAGTTTAGTTTACCAAAATAGCAACATCTTAGTGATCAAAGAGTATATATACATTAGATGATTATTTTAGGAAAACAACTTCTCCTTGTGAACCAAGGCAGCAGGCTCTGCAGTCTGCATGAGTGGCAGCTCTGGAGTAGGGTTTCATCGCTTCTCCAGGGAACTGAGCCCTGGAGGCCCTGGCTGGAAATGGGCAAACCAATCACAGTTTCATGGAGGTATTGGTGATACACCACCTTCAGGGAATAGAAGCTTACGAAACAAAACAAACCTCCACATTTCATTTCAATGAGAACCATACAGTCAATGGCTAACCACACGTCAATGCTAGCGAAAGTATTTCTTTACTCTGGACAAGTACAGATCTAAGACCCATTCATTTGCAAATCAACCTCTACATATACAAACTAGCAAACAATACAATCTCACTCACAAGTTAAAGTTAGTAAGAGATTCACTTAATATTTAAATATGTATTTATTCCATTTTGTTTTTTTAAGTTAAAACAAGTTGAAGCTGTTTTCTGTTTTTATTTTTTTTTTTTTGTTTTTTATTTTCGAGAAAGAGTCTCACTCTGTCACCAAGGCTGGAGTGCAGTAGCACAATCATAGCTCACTGCAGCCTCCAACTCCTGGCCTCAAGTGATCCTCCTGCCTCACCCTCCGGAGTAGCTGGGACTACAGGCGTGTACCACCATGCCCAGCTAATTTTTAAATTTTTGGTAGGGACAGGGGCTTGCTATGTTGCTCAGGCTGGTCTTGGATACCTGGCCTCAAGCGACCCTCCCACCTTGGCCTCCCTCCCAAAGAGCTGGGATTACAGGTGTAAGCCACCATGCCTGGCATGATAAGGTTTCTAATTCCACATTGCAACTATGTAAACATGAAGCTGTTTTTATTAAAAGTACTTTATAATTAAATTCTTTGATAATTGATAGGCCCTCCTTAACTTCTAAAAACACAGGACGGTTTCTGTATTTGGTCCCTAATATATGCAACCCATTAATAAACATTAACTTGAATTGCAGCTTAATAACGTGAGTTTGGGGCCAGAGGAAGAACCAGGGCCCCACAGTTGACCTGCTCACAACATGAACTATTTGCTTCCTCTGCCTTAGTTTCTCTAGTGCAACATGCAGGCAAACACTAGTGATGCTTTAATGTAAAATGCTTAGATGTAAGCAAACTGATGTGAAAATCAGTATTAAATTGATAGTTCTTGGTTAAAAAAGCTTGGTACTGAGGTTCTAATTTGGACAGACATGATTCTTGCCAGTGCCTCAGTTTCTCCATCTAGTGAATGGGATTACCTGGCTGCCTCCTTTAACATCATGACTTACTAACTGAAGACATTTCTTAAGTTCTCTGATTTTGAAAAGACATGATACTGTGTAGATATAAACAAGTCACAATCATGGTTTCTTAGAAGTACTAACATCAGTGAAAAGGAAACAGAGGCATTGTTAGGACTCAAGGATGTAAAGAGCAAAAGTAAAATGAGCTGTCCTAGCTGAGTTGGAAAGTACAGTTTAACAAAGACGCCAGCTTAATTCAATCCGATTCCAGCAACACTTGGGAAACTATATGCAGAGACTCAGGAAGGCAGAGGGTACCTCTAGATGCGGTGGGAAATGTAAGCAGAGAGCTTACCAGAAATGATGCTTGCTGATAGCAGGCACTTGTTCCACTTTTGCGGTCGGTGCCAAGTAGATTAAAACAACTCTGAGGATGTATAAGGACTTTTTGAAGTGGGCAAACCCAGAGGTGAGGGCCAGGAGACACACTGATAATGACAGCTCTGGCTGTCTACTGGGGGAGGGGCAACTGCTTTCCATCAGTTCTCCCCCAGTTTAGGTGGGAAGACTCTTACCTCATTCAAGTGCTAGCAGCTGAGCGTGGCGACGCTCCAGTGCCGGATGCACTGTGCAAAATCGGCAACAGCCACAGCGCTAACCTGTGTGAGCTGCTCGTGAATTCCAAACGAACTACATATTTTAGAATCTACTTTGTGAAGTAAGGGAGTGATGGATAAGGAAATGCTTCAAGACTAAATGCCTTCTTAGGGCAGGTCTTGAATACCATTGTTGGAGGAATTTTACTAAAATTACTGGTCTTTATGTAGTTTAACAGAATGCATCAGATTACTAATGTTAGAGCTCAGTGATAACTGATTACTTCAAGAAATTAAGAATGCCTCATAAAAAAGGCACTTGAGCCGAGATGAATTTAGATGTCCTAAATGAAGCTTCCCTATAGCAGCTCGGTGACCTTTTGACACTACAAGATCCTTAACTGGAGGCTTTAGATACATAATACTCCAGACAAACCAGATTCTAAGCAATTGGCCTGAAAACAAAACTAAGGTTGACCACTAAATGCATTTGAAAACTCAGATTCTTACAGATATAATGCAGAGAGCAGAATGTATTCAAGTGGTTTTACATATGACAAGTGAAAGTATCCAGTGTGTTTTCCACTTGAAAGAATTATAAGACTTCTACAAGCAGTTTAAATTTGAGACACCTTCTCAGAACACTGAATTGTAAATCTTACTCTTTGTAAAAATAAGGGAAAAACACTCCACATGGGAGAGCAAGGGTGGACTGAGGTGACCGGGCGGGGGGTGTGTAATCCACGTATCTCCCTAGTGGAATGGGCCTGTCCGTCTGTGCAGCTTTCTTCCCAAGCATGTGCCCACCACTGCAGATGGAAGCAGGTTCTGGATGCTTGAGGGTGTAGGGAGAAGTGGCTTTCTACATTGACATCTTCACTCACAAAATGCATCCCAGGGTAACAACAGCTAGTCTAACAACCAGACCAGTTCCTTAAATAACCATGTGACAGAAACCAGAGAGCTCTAACACCCTTTACTTCCCTAATTCTTCCAATCTCTTGCTCTAACTGCTCAGTTTGCTTAAATTTTTTCTGAAGTCTAAGTAAAAATAGCAAGAAATATGGAGATGATGGCAAAGCTGCCCTAGGAAAAATAGGACTTATCAATATATTTAATATACAGAGTCAGAGGAGCCCTGGAGGCTTGACAGGGCTGGAAGTGACAGACAGGAAACAGCTTTTGGGAGATCAGAGGAAGAGGAACCCAACATCACAGCAGCACCACAGACACCACACCCACAAGAGGATAAGGGTGACATAGATCATGGCTCCTCCTAAGCAGAGGCTCAGATGAGTGTGCTCAGGAGACAAGGGGTGAAGATGAACAGAAGACCTAGGGTCTAAGTCAGGTGTGTCTCCTCCCCAAGTGGAAGCCACTGAGGATGGGGCTAGCTAACAAGAAACCACCACACCAGAACTGGAAACACACCCAATACAATGAGGGATATTCTTGCATGTCAGCAAGAATGTCATAAAGAAGAAGCTAATGGTTCAATACATTGCATATGTTCTGAAATAATGTTTGGATGAATCTTCAAGTTCTCAAAGAAAAAAAAACTCAGGAGAAACTCAAAGGCTGCTGATACCACAAGTCTTCCCTGGGACTGGCCTGGCTCCAGGACTCCCCCACCCCTCCTTTCTCCCACTGAAGGGGCTCAACTCCTCTGCCAGCTGCTTTCTAGCCCTGGCTCCACCCTGGCCACCCACTGGCCTTTCCTCCCCCCAGCTCTGGCCAGGCAACATACAAGGAATCTCCCTTTCCAGCAGACTCTGGTTTGCATCAAGCCAGTCTGCCTCCAGATCATTAGGATGATGTCAAAAAGCCAACAGGCATTGAGTCCGGGTGCACTTGACTTGGATTATTTCCTTTGATCCTCACAACCACCTGATGAAAAATGTATTGATATTCTCACTTTATAGATGAGAACACGGAGGCTTGAGGGTTAACCAAGTTGCCCAGGCCACACGGTGAAGTGGTGGGGTGGGACTCTAACCCAGGCTGTCTGCTACTGAACCCTTTCTTGGTATTCAGACTCAGACACAACCGGACATTCAGCAGGTATTAATCATGTAGCTGTCACTTTCTAGGGTCTTTGCGGGGTACACAGAGGCTTCTGTGCTTGGCCCCATCTGTTCCCTGTTGCCTTGGGCTTGGAATGAGGACAGGGACAGCATGCTGATCAAATGCACACATGACACAGGACAAGAATTTGATCCAAGATCCCAGTGAGCTGCAACAATCAGCTGACCTGCTGAGAAGCTATCTATCAGGGATCAAGACAGCGTCCTAGCCTGGGCGTTAACACCACCCTCTCCCCTACCTTTTCTAGATTAGACTTATTCTGCATAGCTTCAGAAGAAGGACCAATGAGTGGATACTATAAGGAAAGGAACTATCAGCTTTTTATACCCATTATGGGCCACAGATTAACTCACTGATCTCACAACATCTCTGTTATGCTTATTTATCCCTATTTTTACAAAGGAAGAAACAAAACTAGTAATATAAACAAAGTATAAAGGTAGACTGGGGTCTTACTCAGTGTGGCTTTAAAGACCACCACTAGCAACTGAAGATTTTATTAGGTGATGTGGAGGCAGAGAAATATTTTTAAAAAGAGATCATATGAATGTGTAAAAGGTTCAGCTCCTTTGGAGAGCAATTTGGCAGTATTTAGTAAGGATGAGACCCTCATAACCCTCGAATCAGCAACTCCATGTCTATGTGTGAATCATGGAGAAGCCCTCACATGTGCACAAGGAAACATGGAAGCTCTTTGTGGTTTATTCTTACAATGAAATACCACATAAGCAATTAAATGGGTGAACTAGGGTGGTATGTATGGTATGAGTAAATCTCTAACACATAATGTTGAATGAAAAAAGCAAGTTGGTAAATAATTCATTCATACAATATTAAGCCATTTATATAAAATTAAAAACCACGAAACAATACTGCATATCATTTATGGAAATAAAGATATTATGAAAGCACAGAATCATTTGCAGAATTTATATACCAACTTCAGGACAGTGGTTAATTCTGGGGAGGAGAGGAGAAAGATGAAGGGATAGGGTCACAGCTGTCTGTTATATTATTCTCTGTACTTTGTAAAAAGTTTAAAATGTTCCTAATTTAAAAATTAAGTGATCATGTCCCCATGTGATCCAAGCCCTGCTTTAAGAAGATGGGCTGGAAGCCACATGCAGGGCAAGCTGGGATGGGCAGAGGCTGAAGTCTGGGCAATGAGTACAGAGAGGGGACCACGGCTGAAATTAGGGTGTGGAGCAGAAAAGGAAATGAAGAGGGAGCAGAAAGTGGCTTCAGGATGACAAGCCACAGCACACAGAAACCATCTGGAAGATGATGACAAAGTATGAGGGAGGGAAGAATCACAGATCACTCAGCAGTTTAAGGAGGGTGTGTGCCTGGGGCCACCAGGTGATTTACATACCCCCTCGTATTTGTTAATGCCCATATCTGAGTACCTTCCCCAGGTGTGAGAAGCCAGGCTGAGCACTGCTTGAGGGGAGTTCACGGTAGTTAGTAACTGGCCCATTGAGAGAAACCAAGGCTTGTACAAGGCAGAGTCAGGATCCAAACAGGTCCCCTGACCCTAAGATGGGTGATGTTTGGCTAAGCCCAAATGCCTCCTCAGTCTAGAAGTTCATGAGCTCCACGAGGCTACCTGGTCCCAGTGCCTTCAGGCTCAGTTCAAGTCCCAGGAATAGCCAAGCCCCACAACTTACTGAATTCACTGGCACTTTTATTTTTCATTGTAAATCAGTAAATTGGCACTCTGATCACTTAACAATGCTTAATACCTTCTAACACTCAACACCTCTACCAGCTTCCCTCCTCTCTCAGGATAGAAGCTAACGTCCTTCCCAAGTCCCTAGGTGATCTGACCCCATATCCTATTGTCTTGTTGTTCCTAGAAGGTCCCCCATGCTCTTCTGCCTCAGGGCCTTGACAAAGGGCTCTTTCCTGCTCCACAGGGCTCACTCCCTAACATCCTTCCTGCTATGTTGATCTTCAAAGCACTTATCACCACTTAACACATAATCTTTCTATTTGCTTATTTAAGGCCTGCTTTCCCCCCACAGAATGTCTATTTTGCTTACTGCTATATCCTAGGGCCTGATAACTTCTGGTAATAGGACCATGAGTAGGTCAGGCAATTCCCCTCTACAGAAATCAAGTGTAAACTGTGACATCTTTATTAAAAATAATCATTTCAGTACACTGGAAAATGACCAATGGCAGGCACCAGCTTGGGAAGTACTTGCTCACTGGGGAAGTGCTACCTCAATGAGTAAGAATCATGGGTAAGAATGGTGCATTTATGGCCTCCCAGCCTGGGGGAGTTCCCATCTATTTCAGGCAGTGACACCCCTGAAGGTGTGGACTGAAAGTGTGGACTTGGTAGAGAGCAAGTGGCAGGCAGAGCAGCGAGAAACTAAAGGGGGACATCTGCAAGCAAGAGGGCTACACAAGCACCAAGACGCTATAATCTCCACACACCCCTGTCTGGCTGCTAAAGTACAGATACATGCAGAAAACTCCAGGGAACCCAGAGAAAATTAAAAGTTTGGGGAAACTTGCCCATTTTCTGTTCTTGTAATGCATTCCTCAACCCACACACAGCTCAAGTGGCAGAAGGTAGAAATCTGACTGGCTTGAGGTGTCTGACCACAATCTCCACCCCAATCTCTGACTGACAAACCTTGTGGGAGAGACCCCTGGGATTGGGGAAAATGCTACGGAGCAGCACCAGTGGCTGCCTACCGCAGGGGAGACGGGTTTCTCCGTTCAAGAGCAGGCAAGCTAACTACTTGCTAAAACGAACAAAACCAACAACCCTCAGGCAAACACAACATAACCAGCACCACTACAACACATTATCTAAGTGCTAGTTGTCAACCAAAGGTATTACTAGACATGGCGAAGAAACAGAAGAGTGCGACCCGTGCTGGGGGGGGAAAGCAGTCAAGAGAAACTAATTTTAAGTAGGCCCAGAGGTTAGAGTTAGTAGACAAAGACTTCAAAACAGCTATTATAACCATGTTCAAAGAATTAAAGGAACAGGTGCTCAAGAGTTAAAGGAAAATATATTAAAAAAGGGTAAAAAGCAGGAAATCTCAACAGAGAAAGAGACACTTTAAAAAAGGAACCAAATGGGAATCTAGAGCTGCAAAGCGCAAGAACTGGAATGAAGAGTGCAGCAGATGGGCTCCAGAACAGACCGGAGACGGCAGAAGAATCAGTTACCTGGAAGATGGATCAAGAGAAAGCGTCCAGCTCAAAGGAGAGCGAGAGGACAAGCACTGAAGAGAAATGAAGAAAGCCTCAGAGACCTGTTAGACAATACCGATATTTTAGCATGTGTGCAACTGAACTTCTAGGAAGAGAGGGGAGAAAGAAACGGGCAGAAAAAATACCTGAGTAAATAATGACTGAACACTACCCAAATATGGTGAAAAACTGTAACTTATAGACCCAAGAAGCTTCATGAACCCTAGAAAAGATAAACACACACAAAAAACTCACAGCTAGGCACGTCATAGTCAAACTGCTGAGAGCCAAAGAAAAAATCTTTAGGAGCAAGGGAAAAACCACCCACCACATACAGGCGAGCAATGACAAATGATGCAATGAACAGCTGGCTGCTTATCAGAAACAATGGAAGCCAGAGAACAATAGAGTGACATATTCAAAATGCTGGGGGGAAATCCACTGACCAAGAATTCTATATTCAGTGAAACTATGCTTCAGACATGAAGGTGACAATTCCAGATTTTAAAAACTGAGACCTGCATTGTAGGGCACTGGAAATGGTAAATGTGTGGGTGCATACCCGCACACACACAACAGACACACACATTCTTTCCCCTAATTTCTTTTTTCTTTCTTTTTGAGACAGAGTCTCACTCTGTCACCCTGGCTAGAGTGCAGTAGTGTCATTGTAGCTCACTGCAACCTCCAACTCCTGCCTCAAGCAATCCTCCCGCCTCAGCCTCCCGAGTAGCTGGGAGTACAGGCCCACACCACCACACCTGGCTACTTTTTTCTATTTTTTGTAGAGCCAGGGTCTTGCTCTTGCTCAGGCTGGTCTCGAACTCCAGGCCTCAAGCGATCCTCCTGCGTTGGCCTCCCAGAGTGCTGGGATTACAGGCACGAGCCACCACACCTGGCCTCCCCTAATTTCTTTAAATGACATATGACTATTTATAACACTGGATTGATAATAAAGATAAATTAGCATTTATGGCAACAAGAGCACAAAAGAGGAACAGAAATGGAGCCACACTAGTGTGAGTTCTTATATTTTACCAGAAATAAATCAGCATTAACTTGAAGTAGATTGTGAGAAGTAAAAGATGCATATTGTAATCCTTAGAACTTAAAAATAAAAAGGCAAATATAGCTAAAAAACTAATACAATAAAATGGTAGACTAAAAAATATTTATTTAGTACAAAAGGTGGCAGGAAGAACAGAGGAACAAAGAGATGAGATCAATAGAAAACTGAGAGTAAATGACAGAATTAAATCCACTGTGTCAATAATTACTTTAAATGTGAATGAATATTAAAACAATTTTGAAAAAGAAAACGAAGTTGGACTCACATTTCAAAACCTACTACAGAGCTACAGTAATTAACATCATGTAATACTAGCACAGAGACAGACATATAAATCAAGTGAACAAATTTCAGAGTCCAGAAATAAATCCTTATATCTATGATCAATTTATATACATATATTTTTAAGATACAAGCATGAGAATATTTACTGCAACACTATTTGTAATCACAAAACATTGGAAATAACTTGTAGCTGTTAAAAAGAACAATGGTGCCAACATGGGTTGCTTGCCCATGAAGCAGCTCAGGAAATTTTACCCCAAAATATGACCCCATGGAATAAAGAGTATTTTGAATTAAAGGCCCTTAGAGATCAACAGGCCTTGGAAGGGGCTTTCCCTCTATCTGCATAACCAGATGGACCCATCAAAAGAACAACGGACTTCCCTTCCCCTCCCTGTTATCTCACTACATTGCAGGCAAGAAGATCAAGAAAGCAACCAGACCTGGCCCACATCATTTTAAACATGTCTGTTTCTCAAGGTTAATTTAATTTGCAAGGAGAATCATTTACAAGTCAATCTGTTTCCCCCATCCATTTATCCTCTCTAGCAACCATTTACCGCCCCTAAACAGAATTACCTATATTTGTCTTCCCCTCCCCTCTAAAAGGAGGGTATAAAAACACCTGGATCCCCTCAGGATATTGGGTAATCACTCTGTGATTCTCTCCATGTGCATGGTGAATAAACCTCTTCCTCCTATTAATGTGCCTTAATTGTGAGTTAATCTTTCAGCAAACTTTGGGGGGGAGGGGGGAGGGGGAAGTTTCCCCCTTGCCCCCACACCCACATATTACTAAATCAAAAGGCAAATGCAGAGAAATATATGCATAGTGTAATTTCACTGTCAGAAACCAGAAATTATATAGCTGGTATGTTTGCATACATACAGAAAAATACTGGAAAGATACCTAAACTATTAAGAGTGACTCTCTAGGAGGGAGACTGAGGGAGGAAGATCTTTCCCTGTTTTACTATATATTTTTGAATTATTTGCAATTTTTACCACTAGCCTATAGTGCTTTAGTAAATTTTTTTTTTTAATAAAAGGAAAGAAAAGAAAAGAAAGAAAAGGGAAAGAAGTGAGGAAATAAACATAGGCTAGAACTCTGTCCTTCACTCAACAATAAGTAAATGCCTAATATGCTAGGCACAAGACACTTCCTGAAACGCTGAGAGGAACAAGACACAGTTCCCCCTCACCATCTCTTCTCCTAGCCCTCCATCCTCTGTGGCTGTGCTTCTTCACTACCCAGCCCGGACCACATGATTTTTCTTGGTCTGTCAACTCCCAACCCCTTCAAAGGTTGGCTTGATGGGCACTTCCTCAGGGATGCCTTCCCCAGTAACTCCAGGTGGTCCATTTATATTTTACAAAGGTGCAATCTGACATAGCAATTCAATGGTTCAAAGCAGAGCCTTTTCAACAAATAGTAATGGGGCAACTGGATATTCACATATAAAAAGACGAATTCAGATCTTTACTTCATGCCATATGTAAAACTTAACTAAAAATGGTGCTAGCCCAAATGCACGAGTTACAACTACAAAGCCCGTAGAGGGAAACACAAGAGAAAATCTTTGCAATGTTGGTTTAGGCCAATGGTTTTCAACTGGGGGCAATTTTGCCTCCAAGATGAAATTTAGTGGTGTCTGGAAACATCTTTGGTTGTGACGACTGGTGGGGGTGGATAATACTAGCATCTAATGGGTAGTGGCTAGGGATGCTGCTAAACATCCAAAAACACAGAGGACAGTCCCCACAACAGAGAATTATCTGGCCCAAAATGTCAATAGTGCCAAGGTTGAGAAAGTCTGGGTTGTGCAAAGAGTTCTTTGATACAACAACAAAAGCACAGACTGGCTAGTGCAGTGGCTTATGCTTATAATTCTATCACTTTGGGAGGCCAAAGCAGGAGGATCACTTGAGGCCAGGAGTTTGAGACCAGCCTGGGCAACATAGTGAGACCCCATCTCTAAAAATTAAAAAAAAAAAAAATTAGCCAGGCACAGTGGCCCATACCTGTAGTCCCAGCTACTCAGAAGGCTGAGGCAGGAGGATCACTTGAGCACAGGAGTTTGAGGCTGCAGTGAGCTATTCACCCCACTGCACTCCAGCCTGGGCAAGAGCACGAAACATAAAAGAAAAAAAAAATGATAAATGAGACTTCACCAAAATAAAAAACTTTTGCCTGTCATAAAAATACCATTAAGAAAATGAAAAGACAAGCCATATACATGCTATATAAAATGCCGAGAAAAGACAAACCTCTAGAGTAGAAAGCAGATTAGTGGTTGCCTGGGGCTTGTGGTGATGGTAGGGGACCCGGACAGGGATTGACTATAAATGGGTACAAGGGAACTTTCTGGGGTGACAGAAATGTTCTAGAATTGAATTGTGGGGATGGTAGCACAACTCAATAAATTTACTAAAATTCACTGAATTATACATTTACTTAAAACAGATGAATTTTATGATATTATACCCTCAACAAAACTGTCAAAAATGTGAACATACTAAAGAAACACTCCAATCAAAGAGAGATTGTCAGACTGGATAAAAAAGCAAAATCTAGCTATTAATGTATCTTGTCTATAAGAGAAGCACCTTAAACTCAAAGACACAAATAGGTTAAAGCTAAAAGAATGGAATAAGATATGTCATGTAAACAGTAAGCATAAGAGAGTTAGGGTGGCTCTATTAATATTAGACAGATAAAACATACTAGGAACATTACTAGAGACAAAGTATATTTCATAATGATAAAAGGGTCAACACTATGGGATGATATAATAATTACAAATATATATGCTTAAAACAAAATAATTCCACCTGGATAAGGCTTAAGATGGCTGCCTCCACCTTAGTACCTGTGTGAGGCCACTGGGGATGGTCCCCGTCCTTGAAGGCCACATCTGGTCCTCATTTTTGGGCTTGTTTGGTGTGCTGTTGAGAGATAGAGACTAGAGCAATGGCAGGGAGCCTCTCCTGGGGGGCATGTAGGGGCCTGTGGGGGTGGGTGCCCTTGGCGTACAGAAGCTTCTCTCTGGGTATTCCTGGATTGTCCTGTGTAAGGCTCACTCTCCCGCTCCCCCAAAGTGGCTGACCATTGGAATGAGAAAAGGGCCATGCTCGGGGTGTATAACAACATAGGGATCCTGGGAAACTTTGAAAAGCACCCCAAAGAACTGATCAGAGGCCCCAGATGGCTTCGAGGTTGGAACGGAAATGAATTGCAGCATTGTATCTGAAAGAAGAAAATGGTTGGAAATCCAATGTTCAGTGACGACCTGCACGACCTTAATAAACGCATCCGCTATCTCTACAAACACTTCAATTGACATGGGAAGCACCGGTAGGAGAGAAAGCCGGGAACTGTGGAAGAGGCTCATCTGTTTCCCTGGAGAAGGGCAACAGTACTTTTCCCTATGAGGAAAGGGCTTTGTGTGTTCTCTGTAATAAAATGGGGCCTTAGAAACAAAACAGAACAAACAAACAAACAAAAATTCCAAAATAGGCCGGGTGCAGTAGCTCACACCTGTAATCCTAGCACTTTGGGAGGCCAAGGCAGGAGGATTGCTGGAGGCCAGGAATTTGAAACCAGCCTGGGCAACATAGCAAGATCCTGCATCTACAAAAAATGAAAAAAATTAGCTGGGCATAGTGGTGAGCACCTATAGCCCCAGCTACTTGGGAGGCTGAGGCAGGAGGATCCCTTGAGCCTAGGAGTTGGAGGCTGTAGTAAGCTATGATCGTGCCACTGCACTCCAGCCTGGGCAACAAAGTGGAATCCCATCTCAAAAAAAAAAAACAAAACCCCAAAATAGATGATCCCAAAACTGACAGAATTGAAAGGTTGAAAGGGAAAATAGTCAAATCCACAATTTAATGAGATTTCTATACTCCTTTATCAGTAATTGGGAGACTGAATAGACAGAAAAATCAATAAGGATATGGCATAGTCCCAGTCAAATAATAGGTGCCTGACAAATATTTGTTAAATAGATGAATTCTAGCCATGTCAGTTTTCCTAAGGTTCCCAGAGTTTGATCCACTCAGGCAAACTAGAAGAAACAAAAAAGCTACCACTGCCTGAACATACACTACACACACAGGCACTCTGCTCAGGACGCTGCATGGATTATTTCATTTTAGTCCTTTCCACACTACTATTTGGTTGTTAGAAAAACAATGATAAATTTTCTGAAATTAAGACCTAAGGATAGACCCTGGTAAAGCTAGGATAGATTTAGTATAATCAGACTGAAAAATCCACTTGGCTTTTCCCATTTGGTAAGGTTCAGCACAAACATCGATTTTCATTGCTAAAACTCTAAATTCAATTGGAAAGAACATCTCAGTTTTTTGTAAAAAAATTTTTTGTGTGTGAAACTAGGAAAACGTAGTTTTGTACACAAAGGCTATCTTAAGATGGTTTGTTCTGAGATGAATCTCCCTATGGCAGACAGCCACAGACTCCTCCCATCCCAGCAGGCACACCCTCTGCAGTGTGGCTTTGCCAGTCTTCCCAGGTGGAGGTGAAGTCTATTTGTTTTTCTAGCCCCCTTGAGTCTAGGCTGGCCTTGTGACTTGGATCAGTAGAATGAGGCAGAAGCAAGGCCCTGAGAATTCTGGAGCCTCAGCCTCAAGAGGCCCAGAAGCTTCCATCTTCACCCTTTGGAACTCGAGGAAGCCCAGCAAACTCACTGGCAGGGGAGACCAGGGGGAGTAGAACAGAGATGCTCCACCGACAGCCAGACAGCCAGTACCAACTGCCAGACTGTAAGTGAGGCCGCCTTGGACTTTCCAGCCCAGCTGACATCCAGCCAAATGCAGCCACACGAGTGAGTCCAGGTGAAACCAGCAGAGGACCTGCCTGGCCAACCCACAGACTTGGGAGGAAAATATTGTTGTTTTTTAAGCCACTAAGATTTGGGGTAGTTTGTTTGGGGTTAGCAAAGGTTAACGAACACACTCATAACACTGAGCAAACGAGCTAGAGCATGCGTGTATCACACCATATGATTCCATTTATATTAATTCCAGCCACAGGGCAAGAACTTGAGGGGGTGGGTGGGCTTCTGAGTTACACAGGTATGTATATTTTGCAAAGTCTCCAGGGCTTAGATTGGGTGAATCTGCCTTATTACATTCCTCTGGAGGGATTCTCCACAGAGAGAAACTACCAGAACTCCCGCACAGTGTTGTACTGGAGCATGTACTCAGTCAGTGAACATTCACTCAACAGCTGGTGTGTGCCAAGTGCTGTGCCAGGTAGTGGAGATCCTCTGGAGGACGAAGGTGATACTGTCCCTGTCCGAGTGGCACTTAGAGTTCACTAATACAGAATAAGAGGCAGCGTGAATAGCAGCTAAAAATGTGAATCAATCATGAAAAACAACATGAACATAAATGCGAGAAAGTAGCACACAACCGGCTACTCAATGAGTGGCCCAGTGAATTCTCTGGGGCGCCTCTCCCCACACAACAACATTCACTTTCACTTCGCTTCTGTCTTTTTCTATTTCAAGTGAACTCACTCTGCTTTTCCCTTTAAAGATTTGACTTACGTTTATGCTACTACCCTTAGCAACAGATCACAGTTTCACTTTAACACACCATGCCCAACAGCTGCTTAACGAACGTCTGTCAGTTCTGTAGTCCAGGTCATTTGACAAAACTGAGTGTGGTATATTGCTCACTTTGCTCACTATTAACAGAAAATTGCTTCTATTTCTATGTTTTCTATAACAGACATATTCAATATTTTACATAGTATACGTGGCACACAGAATTTAGATACAAAATGGCTCAATTTGAATAAAACAGACCCTGGGCCCTTACAACCAAGTCACAGTGATGCAAGCAAGGCCCTCGGCTACTACCAGGGGACAGACACCATGAATTCTGAAGGTGGAGGGCACACAGGCCACACGCTAATTTTTCCCCAGTCATATTCCCAGATCGAGACACTAAGTGTTTCATCTTTGAATGAAAAGTAAGAGTGACTGGATAGAGAGAAACATATTTATTTATTAAATAAAAATTGTAAAATGAAATAATGCAGAATCTACCTAAGTATAAGTATTAATCAAATAGTCAAAAACTAGAAATATGATTCATTACCTAAAATATACTATAATATTATTCCAAAAATCTGAGATAACAGGAAAAAGCCATGCAGTACTTGGTAAGATTTTTAAAAAATTAGATAAGAGAGAAGAAAAGTTTATTGTAGAGCATTGGTTGACCTTTTCTGCATCTGTCTCCATGGAAACAGATGTCAGACAAATAGGGTTTGCCAATGCCTAGGAACCATGAGGTGTCTACAGGCCCTCACCTTGTTTTGAGCTGATGTCTATTTCCATAGAAACCAGAGTGGAAATGAGGGCAGCAGCATGAGTCAGCCTGTTGGGTGGTTCATCCTAGCCAGGGTCTGAGAGCACAGGAGCCGCCTTACAGAAATAAACGAATTGAGAAGCTGAAAAGGTACCAGAAAAAAGCAAAAGCCTTAAATGGGAAACACTGGTTTCTTTATTGACTTGGTTAAATAATGGAAAGACCCGGCAAGTAATACGGACATGAGACAGATGCTTCTTTGCTAATTAGGTAATAAGGAATTAAAAGCATAGCCTGCCCCATGCCAAGCAAGCTGGCCATGAGGGGTGGCCCATCAGAGGTGATGCATGGAGAGCAGCTAGCTGCTGGCTCTTTGGACACACACCCTGAAGCAGCTTCAGGTGGGTCAACTGTCTCACAGGTTATGTATGAAGGCAGCTGAGGAGAAAGGAGGCCCAAACCCTCAACAACATGCCTTTGCCTGTGGAACATAAGATCACTTGGGGGAAGCCTGGTTCTATGCATCATCATTTTCTGTTCTGGCCACATCATCCTACCTGCCTCCTCAGACGTATAAAATCCAATTTCACCATACACATGATCTGTCCGCATCCCCAAGCCTGTGTTCCCCATTTTTATTAACAGCATCACCATCCTCCCAGCTACTAGGGTCCAGTCTTCAGTTCCTAACACCACGCCCTGTGAGTTCCAGTTCCTGCAGGCTCAGCATCACTCCCGCTGATGCCCGCGGGCTCTCACGCCAGCCTGGGGTTAAATCTTAGTCCCACCAATTACTGCCCCTGGGACCTCGAACAAGTTTCTGAAAACCTCTCTAAACTTTGGTTTTCTCATCCATAAAATGCAGCTAATAATAGCACCTACTTGGCAGAGGGTTGTGAAGAGTAAGAGAGAGAAAGCCGGGAAAGCTCTTGCATGTAGACAATATTGGCTGTGTCATCATG